>JAXIVJ010002381.1:0-111081 GCA_036785665.1 Chirona hameri
TCTATCGCAAATGAACTTGGGAGAACGGTAGAGCCTAGGAGCACATTATCTGGCGGTTACCTGTCGAAGTGTCCCTCGCCGAGGATCGACTCCATGCGCAGATTGTGTCGGTGGTGTTCCATTTCCTCCTCCTGGACAGCGTGTCTGTGCCTCCTGCCGGCGATCGGAGACGGCCAAAACGGTCAGGCAGATAGGCAGACGGTTAGACGGTCAGGCAGATAGGCAGACGGACAAACGGTCAGGCAGATAGGCAGACGGACAAACGGTCAGGCTGATTGGCAGGCGGACAAACGGTCAGGCAGATAGGCAGACGGCCAAACGGTCAAGCAGATAGGCAGACGGACAAACGGCCAGGCAGATAGGCAGACGGCCAAACGGTCAGACAGATAGACAGACGGCCAAACGGTCAGACAGATAGGCAGACGGCCAAACGGTCAGACAGGCAGCGACGGCCAAACGGTCAGACAGATAGGCAGACGGCCAAACGGTCAGACAGATAGGGCAGACGGCCAAACGGTCAGACAGATAGGCAGACGGCCAAATGGTCAGGCAGATAAGCAGACGGCCAAACGGCCAGGCAGATTGGCAGACGGCCAAACGGTCAGGCAGATAGGCAGACGGCCAAACGGTCAGACAGATAGGCAGACGGCCAAACGGTCAGACAGTTAGGCAGACGGCCAAACGGTCAGGCAGATAGGCAGACGGCACAACGGTCAGACAGATTGGCAGACGGTTAGGCGGGATGCCAAAAAGACGGTTTGACAAACGATCAGACAGGTGGTTAGACGGTCAGACGGTCAGACGGTCAGACGGTCAGACGGTCAGACGGTCAGACGGTCAGACGGTCAGACGGTCAGACGGTCAGACGGTCAGACGGTCAGACGGTCAGACGGTCGGTGTAATTCATAATAGGATACAAATTAGATTCTTGCGTCCTCACACGATGTGTGGCCCAGGGCTGTAATGTGTGTCCCACGCTGTAATTCTACAACAGACGGTCTCTCATAAACTGGGTTTGTGGACCAGTGTTTCAGCGTTTGGCTTCAGGGGGACCTGTGGTTTACCAATCGGAGCGCGCAGTGCGGGTTTAATGAACGAATACATCAGCTCTATTTTGTTAAGCAAGGTAAAACTGAGCAGAAAGATACAGCATGCGAGACATATGTCGTAACTGGTAAGGTCATTCATTTCCCCTAGCTGGGAGTCTTCGTAGGCAATTCTTGTTTCCTGACGCTCCATTATTTACTGCGATGATGGAAGTTCAGTGAATAGTCTGCGTATTTGATTTATTCCATTTTTAAATGTTTTATGGAAATATTTGCAGCCCTATGTGCCGAAGAGGACAATACAGATTTCCAATATGTTCTGGTGGCGGTGGTAGGATTCAAAGACTGCTCTTCTTTGGACCAACCACGTACGCAAATATGTGATCAATGCAAGGAAAAGAGCTGCATATTAGGTACGGATATATCAGCTTGTAGGTGACGTAACTTGGTGCTCACTGAGAATGTTTCTAAGGTCATGCTCAGTTGACGTGTTTACGTCACTAGTTAGCTAGAAAATAGTTGGATAAAACATAAAATTACGACATCTATTCTACCATTTATTGACCTATCTACCATATCTATTCTACCATTTATTGACCACAATCGTCATGTTGATTGTTACGTCATTTAGTGTTTACAGAAGGCTTTTAGATTAGTTGATACTAGGTAATGTTGCGACCAATGCACTCAGTGAGCTGGTTTTGAATGACTAAATTAAGACAGTTGCGTGAGTAGAAAATTCAGTAATTTGAAGAAGCAAGTATTTGTAAAATTATTTCAGGAAACTGTCCTAAGTTGCCTCAGAAGACAATGCTGAGCTGCTGCTGCACAATAAATATACAAACGAACTTAACTTGTACATACATCTAAATGTTATTATGTACCTAGAAAGTGGACACTACACAGAGCTACCAAAATAGTCGCAAGAGCCACTAACGATACTGTGAATGTATCCAGCTCACTAACTCATGGAGTCCAAAACCTCGCAACCTGATCCTCCTCCAAACAGCTGCTGGACAAGGCTTTCGACAGGAGCTGATAGGAGACTCGGTGGGGACATGTGGCATACGGGGCTGGATGAATAACCAGAGCCACGGTCAAATCACAGACTGGCTGATGTGCACGTGACTTGTTTGCGATGAGGCCTGCATTCCATGGGTACGAGTTAATTCGATGAATTTGTTCCAGTAGGCTTACATTAGTTAATAGAGCGTATTGCCTGCCGAGAAGTAGCCTATGAGGTCAGGAGACCAGCCTGGCATGATTTGGACCGATTGTCTCAGAGTCAAATAAACCATCGCAATAAGACGACCAGTGCAGCGAAATTGCTGATCCCAATTCCCGTGTTGAACATATGCTCTTTCATTTCGCAACCGTAAGGTATTGGGAATATTCGCTGGCAGGCTGAAAACGGGGAGAAAACACGCTACGCATGCGAGATGCCAGATGCGATACGGGCCAGCTCTGGCTGAGGCAGTCTGTCAGCTTTCTAGAGAAGATCCTCAGTCGCACGGAAGATCCGTCAGACCGGTAGGCACATGGTGGGTTTTAATTGGAGATCCAGCAGGCGTCAGTCGGACGGTGATTGTGGTGACCGCGGTGATCGGCTTTTATCTATGCTATGGTGATCGGCTTTAGAAAGACAGGAAATTAGAGGCATTTTTTCCGTCTGTTCAAACGGCGCAAAAGTCCAAATTTAGCGCAAGGGAAGGTAAATAACAAGTCGCGAGGCACTCTGGTGATAAGAAATATCGGTAAAATTTGGAATGCAAGGAAAAGAGTTGTTACGCTAGCGCATTGGGAAACGAAAAAAGGATCTAAACGATATCGTCCTATCTAAAATGCGATATAACTGACAGGTAACCGGTCCAGTAATGTATACTTCATACGGACCATCTATCTATAATGCGATATAACTATCAGGTAACTGGTCCAGTAATGTATACTTAATACGGACCATCTTGGTTGTCGCCCGCTTGGTTGGCGCCCGCAGGGAATAAGGTTAATACGGACCATCTTGGTTGTCGAAACGGGTGAGTTTCGTGGGTGACGTACACGATCAATCATAGACGTAGGAAGAGGGGGCCAGGAGGTCATGCCCGTAACTTCAATCATAGAGGTAGGAAGAGGGGCCAGGAGGCCATGTCCGTAACTTCAATCAGAGACGTAGGAAGAGGGGGCCAGGAGGCCATGTCCGTAACTTTTGGTGATTTGTGTTCGCTTCATGCCAGTGTTCGTCACGGGCCCACCAACCCCCAGCCCGGCCCGGCCCAGGCCCGGCCCATGGCCCATAGGGCCAGCCCGGCCCGTGGTGAACTCTGCTTTATGAGGACAATTTAATATAGCAAAATGTTAACCAAAATGAGAAGAGCACAAATATGCAAAGAAATATTGTATATTGTATAAATATTAAATGTAATATTGATAAATATATTATTTATAAATATATTGTAATATTGTATAAATATTAAATATTGTATATAGGGGGGTAGGGTTCCACTCAAGACGAGATAAAAGTGTCACTGCCCCCCCCCCCCCCACACACACACACTTGTAGTGACGTTCCTACGTCCCTGTGATCAATTATCTAGTGGCGGCAGTATACTTAGTGGTGACACAAGCTAACATAATACTATTTTTCACAGGGAATCCAAATAATAAACGTTTCTTGAAACATGTAGAACACAAACAAAATAAACAAGGCATTGGATAAATTATGCTACCAAGTGAAACGCATACCATGTTTCTGTAACAGGTCCCGAAAAGTGAGGTCAATTTGAACATAACTCTATAGAAGCAAGCGACAAAGGCATCCAATGAACATGCTAATCACCAAGGGAGCAGTCTGGTGCGCTCATGTTTCTCCGCGGAGAGAAAGGACCCCGAACTGAAATAGCACACTCTCAGTTTCACCTTGTGTATCCCAGTTCAAGGACGAAGACCACGTCGCCCGTGGATCTCTCCACCTCTCCAAGACCACGTCTCCCGTCGATCCATGACTGTTGTCTGCTTTCACCACGCGGAGCAAACACGCAGCAGTTATGACGTCCAATGATATCCTCGGAACAGAATGTGGAGCGTCCAGGAATGATATCCTCGGAACAAAATGTGGAGCGTCCAGGAATAGTTGACAATGATATCCTCGGAACAAAATGTGGAGCGTCCAGGAATAGTTGACAATGATATCCTCGGAACAAAATGTGGAGCGTCCAGGAATAGTTGACAATGATTTCCTCGGAACAGAATGTGGAGCGTCCAGGAATAGTTGATGATTGCGCTGCTAGGGGTAACGTGTGTAGCTTGAGGTATTTTGTTGTTGTTTTTGTTGATGTTGGTGTGGTTTCAGTTTGGGATATCTGCCTTAGTAAATATGTTATGTCATTACGATGATGCTACTCTGCAATACAACGTGTATGTTCAAAAACGATTTTGTTCCATAAAGAAGGTAATTAAATATTCTGGGAATTGTTTCAGTTTTGAAAAGAACTGAAGACTTTAAAAATGCATACAATTTTATAGTCTCTTCGGGAACAGGATTACAAGTGTGGTGACGGAAAATCCTTCTGCGACGTTTTAGAACTATTACATATTAGGCACTATGAATACATATTGTATATCTCCCAGGTTATGTTAATGTGAAATAACAGGATGCAATGTTTTCTTTTTTGTTGTCAAATGTTATCCAAATTCAAACATAATATTACTTCGTTATACAGCAACAGCAACAGCAACAGCAACAGATAAACCGAAACTTAGCTACTTCAAAGCCCTCTACCACACATTCATCAAGACATGCCATCTCTCCCTTCCCCTCCCCTCCCCGGCACCGCCGAGGGATCCTCGAAGCATCCTCGATTACGTCACGCTCGCCGTGTGACCTTGAGCGACCACCTCTGATTGGCTATGGAGCGAACACCGCCGCGGGCTACAGCTCGGCTCGACTTCGTCCACTGGGCCACGGGGTACCCTGGTCGGCCACGCGTGAGTGGTTTACGGGGTGTTCACCACCCGTGACCACTATCACTCCCACTGTTTGGCCATCGTAGTTACGATACCTTGCCTATGTTCTGGTGGTGCGACTACGACATGGGGTGTAGGAATAGGGAGGGGGAGGGGGAGGGGGGGGGGGGAGCTGCGGAGGGGCATTGACCGACATTTTTGCTAAAGTTTTCTTTTGATCAATGTAAGATCGAAAACATTGGAAAAAAGAACAGGTTCGTCCAGACAAGAAGAGCCAAATATACGAATAAATATTGCATAAGGGGTTTTGTTTTCTCTCAAGACCGTCTTGTGAGGGGGGGGGGGGGCAGTGCGTCTTTGATCATGATTATCGAAGCTGCACTCCCCTCACACTTTGCATGACGTTCCCAGGTTCCTGCGTGGCGGCCAGGCCGAGGCCGCTACTCTCATAATAGACGTACACAAGGGGGGGGGGGGCAAACGGGGAAATTGCCCCCTCCCCTGAAGGTCTGTACGTGCCCCCTTTGGTCGAAAAAAATTAATGTTTTGTTTGTATTTTTTAAGAGAAAAAGAGTGAAAATATGCCCTTTTAAAAATATAGTGGGCAAAATCCGGTGAGTTTTTGTTTGGTGGGGGTGCTTTATGTCCCCCTGAGCAAAAATTGCCCCCTCCTGGAGTAAATCCTGGGTACGCCACTGACTCTCACTGCTTGCTACTCTCACGATGATAACTACAGTGATAATCGTGATCGGTTGTCTGTGCTCTAGTGGTGACAAGCCGGGACTGCGTTTCTATGGGAGATAAACGGCAACTACAGGTTGATATGATCAACTTTCGATTTATCACGGGTAACGAAAGAAACGATTGAAGCGGACTCAGCACAAGACGTATTTTCGACATCGGCACTCGTTTTGAATAGAGTTAGTCGGAAATTAGCACGTTTTAGCATGTTTTTATTAGTCGGAAAGGTGGCATGTTTAGTAAATGTTGCTTTATGGGAATGTTCAAGCTCTGTCCGATTATGAAACACATGCTCATGACATTGCCCAAGTATTTTGTCTTCTTCTAAACATGATTACAGTTGTTTCTGTTTAGTCCATTACGACCTCAAACATTGACAAGGAATCCTTCTTCCATTCATTATATAATGTGTGCACCACATGTCAAGAAAAAACATAACATGAAATCTGCAAAAAAAAATGTAATGTCACTGAAATAATATGTATACGCTTCTAATATTTCCCCCCTGCTCTTCTGTAGCTTAGAATCATGACTGTGTGTTCTCCCACGGACTCGACCTTAGTATGTCATTCCGTATAGACTGACTGCCCCATTCCGTATCCCATTCCATGTAGACTGGCGGACCCATTCCGTCTCCCATTCCATGTAGACTAACTGGCAATTCCGTATCCCATTCCGTATAGACTGACGGACCCATTCCGCATCCCATTCCATGTAGACTGATGGACCCATTCCGTATCCTATTCCTAGGATACTGACTGACCAGTATTGCTGGGTGCAGGCCGCTGTTGTCGTGCTCCGAGGCCAGAGACGGGTCAGCCCGGTTCAGGTCAGACGAGTCCGGAACCAGCATCGACTTGAGCCTCTGTCGGGTCAGACAGGGGTCAGCCCGATTCAGGTCGGACGAGTCCAGGACCAGCATCGACTTGAGCCGCTGCCGGGTCACACAGGGATCAGGTCAATATGGGTTACACAGGGGTTAGTTCACACAGGGGTCAGGTCACAGCGGGGATCAGGTCACACATGGGTCAGGTCACACATGGGTCAGGTCACACATGGGTCAGGTCAAATAGGGGCCAGGTCACGCAAGGGTCAGGTCAAACAGGGGTTAGGCAAAACGGGTCAGGTCACCCAGGGGTCAGGCCAAACAGGGGTCAGGCAACACAGGGTCAAGTTAATCAGGTGTGATAGACAAGTCATAAACGGGATTGTTTGGGTTGTATCGATTGTTGTGGTTGTTTGGGTTGTATCGATTGTTGTGGTTGTTTGGGTTGTATCGATTGTTGTGGTTGTTTGGGTTGTATCGATTGTTGTTGTTGTTTGGGTTGTATCGATTGTTGTTGTTGTTTGGGTTGTATCGATTGTTGTTGTTGTTTGGGTTGTATCGATTGTTGTTGTTGTTTGGGTTGTATCGATTGTTGTTGTTGTTTGGGTTGTATCGATTGTTGTTGTTGTTTGGGTTGTATCGATTGTTGTGGTTGTTGTTGTTGTATCGATGCGGGGTAAAATTCAGCGCTACAGCTAACTTCAGTTACACAATTATTACGAGGTATTGATTAGGTTCTTTACTGTTAAAGCAATGCGGGACGATCCTACGAGGATGTCGGTATTTGTGCATGCATGATATAATTATTATGTTTACAGTGTATTATTCAAACGTGTTTGAAAATGTGTTGACCAAGTATTTCTCCTCTTTTAACTACACATTTGTCTTGTGTTGTGGCAGACCTCTATTGCCTCTTCACCAACCATATTGACACAAAATATGTGGCATGTCACAAACATCCCCGGTGACGTCAAACCTTTACCCGTTGACGTCACACCTACCTCAGGTACCAGCTGATGCCAGGTGTCGGGCGTCAGGTCCAGATGGTACCTCTTCAGGTACCACAGCGCCACTGCCACCACGGGCAAGACGAACAGCAGTGAGACGAGGTACAGCGGGCCCGGATCCCGCTTCCCCTCTGTCACTTCCTCCAGCAGGACCTCGTGCAGGACGACCTCTTCCAGAGGCACCGCCCGCATCAGGCCCTCCTCCTCCAGCATCTCCAGCTCCGTCACTGGCAAGAACGGGACCTCTTGCTCTGGAACAGGTACAAGCGGAGACCAGCCGAGGTTGGGACGTCGTGAAGAGGTGGGTCGAGGAGTGGAGGAGCCCGAGGGACGGGTTGTTGGCCACATCTCTGGTGTTGGTGGTGAGCTGGTGGTGGTGTCCACGGTTAGAGCATCCAGACTCTGTTGGACTACGTAGTCATTCTGATAGTTTTCCTGATAATTGTCTTTGTTGGTATTGCTGTGCGCATTCCCGTACTTCAGTTCATAATTGCCGACGTAGTCGCCTTCATCCCAAGAGGAGTATGGGGTGGAGGTTTCGCTCTTCGGCGAGGACACTCTGCTGGCTTCCGGTGCCGTTGCGGTGAACTGGTCAAAGTTCTGCTCGGTCGTGGCGCTGTAGCCCTGCGTTTTTATGACGTCATTGGAGTCGGAATTAAATAAAGCCAAGTCAGCAGACCTATCTGTGGAGAATCCTTCACCACTGCTAAGTGTGCTCTGGTCTCCATCAGTGGCTCCTGCGGGCTTCTCGGCAGACGTCCTAGCATCAACTGGTGGCGAAGTCCCGTTGGAAGAGACAGAGTTTGACGCAGGATTCAGCTGGGACATATTCACTCGTTTCTGGAGTTTATACTCGAGTGGGGACACTGCAATCGACACTGACGTCTGCAGGGACGTTCCTAGCACACGCCTTGATGGGACTTCCGGCCGACTTCCGGTTGACTTCCGCCGCACTTCCGGTGCACTTTCAGTTGACTTCCGGTCACTGCTCGTCCAGTTCCGGCTCCGCAGCGGAACGCCAAGCCGAGCGCGTACAGTCGTTCGCGTGGTGGGTGGGAAGGTGACGCTCACAGTGAAATTCCTCCTCAGCGGCGGCGCGGTGATCAACCCCGACCGGAAGGGAACCGGAAATGTTGACAGGATGAGCGAGAACGGCGCCACGGTAGGTAGGAAGCCAGCCGGAAGCGATGATGAGGAAAAGGGACCGCCGGTGGTCGAGGAGGATTCCCCTCGGACGATGGAGAAGACGTGTTGCCGCTGCTGGAGGCGTCTGGCCAATAGGTTCTGGTTTCCCCTGCTGGTGGAGAGTTGGACTCCATGGAGGTGGTCCGGCCTCCGACGACGGTCCGCCAGCTGCTTTGAAGGTGGTCTGCTTTTTGGCGACGGTGGGGAGGTTGTCGGTGGTCCCTCGGGTTTAGTAGAGCTTGGTTCAGAAAGGGAGCTGGTGGTGACCGAGCTGGAGGTGGTGGGAGATATTTCCTCTTTCAGAGAAGACACGGGAGAACGACGAGTGGTTGATGTCGACACCGGTGAACTCAAAATGGCGTTCTTGGATTCTCCATGGTCATTTTTATCTGTTGCAGCTTCAGATCCCGTTGTCTTCCCTCCATTCTTCAAACCATCCGTTTTACTTTCATGACCGTCAATATTATCCTCATCTTTTTTATTGATCCCGTTATCGTTATTGTCACTTGTAAGCCCCTTGCTGCCTTCAGGTTCATCCTTAGACTCAGACTTCAGCCCTCCTACAGTTGACTTTGTTGTAATTTCCTCCTCCTTTACGGGCCTATCAGACACTCCTCGTCCTCCACCACGTCTGATGAACGAAGGCGGTGTCCTTACCCTGTTGCGAATCCTCCCGAGCAGTCCTAGCACCCTGTCCACCTCCTGCCGGTCCCTGCTGGTTCCCGGCGAGGTTGGGGTCGGCCTGGAGGCGACTCTGGGTCTGTTTCTGCTCAGCTGAAGTCTGTTTCGGAAGCGGCTGGGGCGGCTGTGATGGAGGGAGGAGGGGGGACCCCGGGACGGGTATGGCGAGGTGGTGGTACGAGGCGTGGTCGAGCGGGACGGTGGAGGTCGTGGAGGAGGCTGCTCACTGTCCTGTGAAGAGGATGACTCTGTTGTGCTGCGTGATGAGGATGACGTATGTGGTTCTTCGACAGATGGTACCGAGATGTGAGCCTCAGGTCGTGAAATTGACTTCTCAGTTGAGGACTCTGTTGAAGATTCAGTAGCATTGTCCGCTTCTTTCTGAATAGAAGAGACAGTGGTAGCCGGTGCTGCAGATCGATCTGACGGTGTTGATGTCGCTGTACTCGTGCTGGGAGAAGTTGTTGGGGTGCTGACTTTCTTCGGATCTGCCACTGGTTCTTCAGCAGTCGAACGTGCAGTAGACGATGCGTCGGGTGAAGAGGCCGTGGATGACGTCGGCACCAGTGTAGCTTGCCTACGTTGCGCCCTTCCTCTGACAAGGAGACGCGAATGTTTTGGTTTCGCTGTCGTCGATGAAGCGTTCACCACCTCCGACACGGTAGAATCTTGCTCCGCATCATTCACCGCACTATCCCCAGCATCATCATGTTGCGACACTGATGACCCTGAGGAAGTCCTCGATGGGCCGAGGGTAACTAGCCTCCCCGGTTTCCGCCTTTGCTGCACCTTCGACCTGCTGCCGGTCCTCACGCGCGTACCTCGTCCCCTACCCCGCCCGCGCTCCTCCCCATCCTGTCTTTGAACGACCACTGCACTGCGCTCGGAACTCGCCGGCCGCGCCCTCACTCGCACACTCGTCACATGATCGACCGCGTCCGCCACTTGAGTCGCCGTTTCCGGTTCCGGCTTGACTTCCGGTCGCAGTTTATTGCCGAAGTCCCTGAACGGCTGCATCTGGTGCTCTCCCACCACACCCTGAGCCAACACAAACTCGGGCTGCTGCCGGAAGTGAGAACTATTCAGCACAGCCAGAAACGCCGGGTCCAGGAACTCGTTTAGCGAGCGCTCCGTGGTTGACGCTGCTGCCACCTTTCGGTGGCGGACGACATTGAGAGCGTCGCCACGCTCGGTAGATGGCGCCGGCAGCGCGATGTGCCGCTTCCGGCTGGAGGAACGCCTGAAGTTGGGCGGGACGACCCGGAGCAAGCGGGCCGAGGCTGCGGCCACTGTGTCCTCTGCGTCGGACGCTGGAACAGAGGGGAACAGACACAGGGTCAGATAAGCGGTAGGGATTATAATCATATAATTATGGTTAATACTTACAGACGACGTACCCCTGAGCGTCGGTATTCAATACACGTAGATAAGAATGCCGTATGCAGATGACTTCTATGATCTATTTTCCGTTAACAGCTTCAGTTACAGCAGAAACAGTGTCACATCCCAGTAAACATGCCGACGTCGGCAGATGTCGGCATCTCGGCAGCGGCATTCCGACGTCGGTATCTAGGCACTAGAGCCCTTCATGGAATGGGAATCCCCATGGCAGCCATGGAACGGGATGGAAATGGCTGGGAATGGAGCAATTTTGGTAAATGTACCGGGTTGGAACGGGTTTGGGACAGGCCATATCAGTTTTTTAGCACCGCAAAAAGTGAAATATGCTGAAATGGGTGGGAATCGGTGGGAATGGGAGCCCCATCAATTATTAATTTGGATTGGAACGGGTTTGGGTCTGGCTGAATGGACTGGAACATGATAAGGGGCTGAAAATGTGTCTCATGAAGGGCTCTACTCGGCACTGAAAGCAACTCGACATGCCGACATCGAGCCGACGTTGGCAGATGTCGGCAGATGCCAGCTTGCTTAGCATATGTTCGTAAGTAGCTTAACCCGCGAGTAACTGGTGTATATTTCATAACGCGATTTACTGGGGGGGGGGTATTTTTTGCCCCCCATCGGATCTCCAGAACTACGGGACCGAATGTAAAAATGCAAGCGGCATTCGATATCCCTGGGAAATTTATCGAGGGAAACATAATATTGTTGACCTCGGGGTCACCGATGACGTCACAGGTCAAGTCAAGTACAAAATGTTTGACCGTTTCAAAGGGTCTCGATGGATGGAATTATCGCGCAAAATTGCGATATTAAACACATAATCTGTCGATAAATCGGTATGATTCGTGTGTCTGACACTTCTAAGTACCTTTCTAAGCTGTTTATGACTTGGGTCAGGTCAAGGTCATCCGAGGTCACGAGGTCAAACTGCAGATTACAGTCATTAGGCGTTGTAACACATGTTTATGGGTTGGTTTGTCGTCTAGAAAGCGAAAAATGACCTTAGAACATTGTTTGTTATATATAAATAGAAGTAAAAAGCAAAAACAGAACTGCGTTTGTTATGCATAGTAATGCTGTGAGAGGTGGTCGATTTTGGATATTAAAAGGTCATACGTCAGTCATTTTTGAAGATATTTACTTACAATTTGGTACACATATTCACCGCACATGTCTCAATCACATTTACTCCGGTTGTTGGATAATTCAGATTTAGTCTTGACAATTTCGTAAAACCAAAACAAATGTATTTCGATTTCTTAAAATTTTGAATAAAAAAAACTCAAAAATCTGAGATAGCAGTTTGATAGCCGGTCTATTGTCGGTAATTTAATTTAAGATATTTGTGTTGATATCAAATATCGTACCTTCGCAGCGTTTTCCGCAAACCATTATTTTGCAACAAAAACCGAAGAACATGACGTCACTCTGATGTCATTCCCGGTGGACCTATCATAACTTCATATTTTTCCTTTTGCCAACATGTGTAGAATTGATGTGAAAGAATGTACTGCAAGTTTGGTGACGATACCGATGTATGTTTAGGAGTTATTGCAAAATAACGGGAGGGGGGGGGGCAAAAAATAGCCCCCCCAGTAAGTCGCGGGTTAACCCTATTCCTGCCGAGGCGGGGGGGGGGGGGCGAATAGCCCCCTCCCCTCCCCCGGAGGTTTTTCGGGTGCTCCACATTCATTATTGAAGCTAATGTCTCGTTTAACGCCCTTTCCTTTTCTCAGATGCCGTCACCCTTTAGCACGGCTTTAAAGAATGTGGAAAACTGGGAACGCAAGTGCAACAACGGCTGCACAACGCTGCACTGTCATTCATTTGCGTTCAATTGCTTTATCTGTCTGCCTATCTGCCAGTTTCAGCATGTGTCTTGTTTGACACCCTATCCTTGCATTCTTTCAGATGCCGACACCCTGAAGCACGGCTTCGCAAAATGTGGAAACGCTGGTGTGACAATGGCTGTACAGCGTGGCCAACTGTTCTAGGCAGCCGAGAGGAGGCCGCTTATACGGTGTTTATACTGTGTGCCCTTCAGATGGTTTGATCAGATGTAAATACAGAAGAGTTCGGATAAGTTTGTTACCTGTTTGAATGCCTGCTGAAGTTTGGAAAGCGTCCTGTAAGTACTGGCAGAGCGCTTGATATCCGACCTTCGCATTATAGGTCGGGTCAGTGTCAGGAGACGTCGAGGAAACGTAGGGCCGATATCGGCAGACATAGGGCCGATATCGGCAGACATAGGGCCGATATCGGCAGACGTAGGGCCGATATCGGCAGACGTAGGGCCGATATCGGCAGACGTAGGGCCGATATCGGCAGACGTAGGGCCGATATCGGCAGACGTAGGGCCGATATCGGCAGACGTAGGGCCGATATCGGCAGACGTATGGTCAATGTCGGCAGACATCGGGTCAATGTCGGCAGACGTAGGGTCAGTGTCGGCAGACATCGGGTCAATGTCGGCACACGTATGGTCAGTGTCATCAGACGTATGTTCAATGTCGGCAGACATCGGGCCGATATCGGCAGACGTGGGGTCAGTGTCGGCAGACGTCGGGCCGACGTCGGCAGACGTAGGTTCAATGTCGGCAGACGTATGGTCAGTGTCGGCAGACGTCGGGCCGACGTCGGCTCGATGTCGGGGTAACATCGGCTACACGTCGGATCGACAGCGGGCCGACGTTGGCCGATGTCGGCATGCCGAGCTGCTGTTCGTGCGGAGATGCCGACGTCGGACTGGCGTCGGCCCGACGTCGGCATGTTTACTGGGATGTACAGTGTACACTCTCATGACGCTCGACCCGATAAGGTGATGTCATCATGCTGAACTAGGATGATATGCACACAATGCCGACGACCGGGGGAAATAGTTCAGGAGAAAATCATGTGAACATGATTTCATAAGTGTCTACTACAGTGGGCCTTCTATTTTAAATGGAATCTCTTTCTATTTCACGAGAAATCGTACGATAGCAGCTGGCGTTCTGGCTCCGCCCCGCTCCGCCTGACGCCAAGTACAGTCTCTGACAAGGGGCCACCGCGCCGCCCGGGCGGCTGAGCGGATATTAAGGAGGCGTCGTGATCAGAGACTACGTGCCAGAGAGTGTGCCTGCCTCCGGCGGCGAGCGTTCATGTCCCGATCGCGGCCCAGAACAGCGGACATGAAACCGGGCCCACTAGTCCTGTGTCGAAATTACTTAACGTAGGGAGGTAATTCTTTCACCACAACCCATTTTTAGATCTGCTCTACAAATCTGCTGTCTCAGTCCAAAAACCCATATTAAAGGTGAACTATTTCCCTTTAATACTGGCACTTCTCTTACATATTCTTTAAAATGGGGTGATTTCACAAACTTTTTGATCGCAAATACGTGAAGTGGATTAATTAGATGAGCAAATATCATCCAACAATCATCCTTTGTTATGGCGATCATTACATTTCGTTGCCATGGCATCCAACTATTCAACAGACAACCATTCGCATTGTTCGGTTTCTACCCGGAATATTGATCACCTCCACGATATCCCGCTATACAAGGACATCATTCTCCTCACGTTCCAACAATGCATTTCACTCTCCTAAAAGTATGTGCTACAAGTATGTGCAAGTATGTGCTGGGCATAAATTCACATCAACTGAGGCCCACAAATGTGTATTCACATTTAAAATATCTTCCCAGCCTTACATCCGCTTGGACACAGCAGGGATCCAGCAAACGTGTCTATTTCCAGTGAAATCAGCAGGTATTCCGACCCCACATGTCATCGAGAGAAACGAGGAAAACCGCGAACGGCACTCCTGGATGCGGGATACATCAGGAAAGCGCCTAACGCCAGACAAAATACACAGTCGCTGCTGTATGTGGCAGGTGGGACTCGGGAGATAGTGAGATAAGGCTCCTTAGGATGAGATCCTCGGGGTTTGGAGACGGTGGCCTGGGTCGGGTCAGAGCGTGAGCGTGAGCGTGAGCGGGAGCGGGAGCGGGAGCGGGAGCGTAAGCGTAAGCGTAAGCGGGAGCGTGAGCGTGAGCGTGAGCGTGAGCGTGAGCGTGAGCGGGAGCGGGAGCGGGAGCGGGAGCGTAAGCGTGAGCGTGAGCGTGAGCGTGAGTGGGAGCGGGGTGAGAGAAGGGAGAGAGATTTCGCTCCGCACCGGGTCACCGGGTCACCGGGCTGCCGGTCAGGCAGTGGTCATGTTTGACCAGTCATCACCGTGTATCGACGGGTCAGGTTTGACCAGTCATCACCGTGTATTGACGGGTCAGGTTTCACCAGTCACCACTGTGTGTTGACGGGTCAGGTTTGACCAGTCATCACTGTGTGTTGACGGGTCAGGTTTGACCAGTCATCACTGTGTGTTGACGGGTCAGGTTTGACCAGTCATCACCGTTTGTTGACGGGTCAGGTTTGACCAGTCACCACTGTGTGTTGACGGGTCAGGTTTGACCAGTCATCACCGTTTGTTGACGGGTCAGGTTTGACCAGTCATCACTGTGTGTTGACGGGTCATGTTTGACCAGTCATCACTGTGTGTTGACGGGTCAGGTTTGACCATTCATCACCGTTTGTTGACGGGTCAGGTTTGACCAGTCATCACCGTGTGTTGATGGGTCAGGTTTGACCAGTCATCACCGTGTGTTGACGGGTCAGGTTTAACCAGTCATCACTGTGTGTTGACGGGTGAGGTTTGACCAGTCATCACCGTGTGTTGACGGGTCAGGTTTGACCAGTCACCACTGTGTGTTGACGGGTCAGGTTTGACCAGTCATCACCGTATGCCACCACTGTGCACCACTGACCAGTCACCACTGACCAGTCACCACTGTGCAATATATCTCACTTCTCATTACAGCCATACAGCAGCATACACATATAATGAACTCTTCATTCATCCTGGCGCTCGACACGTTCATATTTCAAATTTGTGTCGATGCATTGCATGAAGACGTGGCGTCCAAGCAATTGCATTGAGTAAATCACACAGATATATTGAGGACGATGATGTCGAGCCATCGCTACGGAACCATCCCGAACCAACCATCGCCGAGTAAATCACACAGATATATTGAGGACGATGATATCGAGCCATCGCTACGGAACCATCCCGAACCAACCATCGCCGAGTAAATCACACAGATATATTGAGGACGATGATGTCGAGCCATCGCTACGGAACCATCCCGAACCAACCATCGCCGAGTAAATCACACAGATATATTGAGGACGATGATGTCGAGCCATCGCTACGGAACCATCCCGAACCAACCATCGCCGAGTAAATCACACAGATATATTGAGGACGATGATGTCAAACCATCGCTACGGAACCATCCCGAACCAACCATCGCCGAGTAAATCACACAGATATATTGAGGACGATGATGTCGAGCCATCGCTACGGAACCATCCCGAACCAACCATCGCCGAGTAAATCACACAGATATATTGAGGACGATGATGTCAAACCATCGCTACGGAACCATCCCGAACCAACCATCGCCGAGTAAATCACACAGATATATTGAGGACGATGATGTCGAGCCATCGCTACGGAACCATCCCGAACCAACCATCGCCGAGTAAATCACACAGATATATTGAGGACGATGATGTCGAGCCATCGCTACGGAACCATCCCGAACCAACCATCGCCGAGTAAATCACACAGATATATTGAGGACGATGATGTCGAGCCATCGCTACGGAACCATCCCGAACCAACCATCGCCGAGTAAATCACACAGATATATTGAGGACGATGATGTCGAGCCATCGCTACGGAACCATCCCGAACCAACCATCGCCGAGTAAATCACACAGATATATTGAGGACGATGATGGCCGACCGTCGCTACGGATTTCCATTTACTCACGATACATAGAGAAACATTTTCACCCAACTATCCACCCGTTTAGTGGCAGTTACATCTCCGATGTCTCACTCCATACATACAGAGTCTACTAAATAGAAACCTGCGATAGCTTCATTGAAATGCCAGCTGCCATGGAACCCTGGCCATTTACGTCTACAGTAAAAACCGTACTGGCTCGCGCCCTCAGCTGGGGGCGTCGTCAGCTGGAGCTTTCTCCTGCGATTATGGCGCGGCTGTGGCGAGCAGTGGCACAGAGGCTGGCGCAGCTCCGCTCGGTTGAGGGGAGCCAAGCTGCCACAGGAGAAGATTACTGGTTACTGTGTCATTAACTGGGATTTAACGTGCAAAGACGGTGTGACGGCTCCACTATATCCTTGGAGCAGGGCGAGAGTTCCAGTTAGTGACTTGGTCCCAGAATGATACGCGACATCACAAACCACCACTCCTACCAACCAGGCTCGCCACGGATAGTCAGCAGTGACCACACCATTACCCGCAGAGTCGCTGGGGTTGGTATAGGGCTCTAATTTGTGTGTCATAAGTCCATAGGCGTAGGAACTCGTGTGTGTGTGGGGGGGGGGGGGGGAGGGGAATGCCTCCTTCACTTTTTGGGCTAGTTTTGGTTGTGAAAATTTTTGTTTTTTATTGGTGAGAAAAAGGTTGATGGCAAAAGGTTCGCCAGGACGAGAAGAGCCCCAAAATTGTGCAAAAAAAATATTTCATAGGGGTTGGGACTTGGGATTCTCTCGAGATGAGATTAAACTTTCAATGCCCCCCCCCCCCCCCCCCCCCCCCACACCCACCCACACTTCTCGTGACGTTCCTACATCCCTGGCCATAACCCTGCGCCATGCTCCTGTTTGCCTTGTGTTGGCTTAATTTCAAATGTTTAATGAACTTCTTTTGTTCTCGCTTATAATGTTTCGATCACGTTTGATGCCTTTTTATAACCTTTGTAGATACATTTTTGTTTACATTTAACGTGAACAAATACCTATGTTTAATTTCTTGGGATATTTTTTTAAGTTTGCCTTGCTAACAACTTCCCGATTTCCATTGCGTAACCATTCTATATCCATCATGTTTGGGTTGATCCGTAATCGTTTAACAGCAGTTTCTTATTGTTCTCGAAACAATTCAGCCAGGCAAAAAGGAGATGCGGCAACCGGATGCATGCAGCGCCAGTGGAGGGGAACTTGGAAGCTGGGGAGTGGAACTTGGAAGCTGGGGAGTGGAACTTGGAAGCTGGGGAGGGAAACTTGGAAGCTGGGGAGGGGAGCGAATGGGAGTGGCGGCAGACAAGACAGATGTCACCGCCCCGCAGAACAAGACCGTGTCAAAATCCCCGACACCGCCCCGCAGAACAGACCGTGTCAAAGCCCCGATACCGTTTAGCGGCGCATACCGCGCTAAAGGCACAGTTAACATAAGTCGACCGACCCCGTTACACAGGTACCTCCGTGCCTCTGATTACACGATATGGCTGCTGATTGGTCGGTGGTTAGTCAGCTGATTAGTTAGATCAGCTGATTAGTTAGTCGGCTGACAAGGCAGCTGGTTAGACAGCTGATGGGTGCGGTGTGACAGCCTGGAATCGTCACGGGTCACGAGTCACGGGTCACGGGTCACGGATGGTGCGGCACGTTAAATCGCTGACGGTTAGGCCAATACAAGGTTCACGCATCGGACGTTGCACGAGGTGTCGCGGTAGCTTTGCGATGTTCCCGGTATTCGTGGCTACTTATAAAGCGACCAGATCAGATCGAAGATCAGCCTCACTTGATCACACTACAAGTGAAAACTGCCCGGGCGGATTTGGAATGAGATACGAATCGCAGGCACTTCGAGTACCGACGAGTCCGAAAGGCCAGGGACCTGAACAGGCTACAAGCGAAACTCCTCAACAAACGCCTGTCTTGTAATTAAAAGCTATGTCATTTATATATTAGCATTTAAGTAACCATAGGCAATATTCGGCATGCGATATAATAATATTGAAAGATTCTAGGCCCAGAATCTTTCATCTAAAGATTCAGCCTAGGTCATCTGAGGTCACCAATACTTTTTTTGTCAATAACTCTCGACATAATGAAGATAGAGAAATGCAACCGGTACCGATATTTTTGTCTCGTCGAGACACGTTTCCCAATATGCAACATGACATATTTAGGTCACCACTTCACCTTGACCTGAGGTCAAATTTCGTATTTGACCTTAACCGGTCAACATAAACACGATGATGATAAGCGCCTTGACGAGACGAAAGCAAAGGCGTAAAATAATTGCCCTATC
The DNA here is from genome assembly GCA_036785665.1 of Chirona hameri. Classification (NCBI taxonomy): domain Eukaryota; kingdom Metazoa; phylum Arthropoda; class Thecostraca; order Balanomorpha; family Balanidae; genus Chirona; species Chirona hameri. Next base: position 19,022 of record JAXIVJ010002381.1, read on the forward strand.
TGTATTAGGTAATAAGTTATTTGCGAAAATCCTGTTTTGCCATAGATAAAATAAGAAACGAATAAGAAAGAACAATAAGAATAAGAATATTGCTACAGACATGCCACGTTGCATGTTGTGAGAACATGCCACAAACTTAAATCACCATTGACGTCACTTGAACGTAGCGACGTTTTGCATAAGATATTGTATCACTTTTGTCGCATTGCAGCATATTTGTGGCATGTCCATACCAGAAGGTTGAACCAATCGTTTCGAACAACTTGTCAGTTAAATATATTTGCAATATTCCGAATATATACTATCTACAATGCAATGCAATGCAATGCAATATTCTGCGCTGCAATGCTCTGCAGATACAGTTAACAGTATTCATACAAAAACTGATGAACAGACAAGGAATTCGCATAGCAACCCACACAAGAATATTTAAATGACGGATGTATCATGCGGTTCGTCTCGGGATTCACTCGGGGTCCGGTACAGAGTTCGCCATGGGCTGGGCTGGTCCTATGGGCCATGGGCTGGGCCTAGGCTGGGCCTCGGCCGGGCCTCAACTTCAAGGAAATCACTGGGCTCTGGATGGGCCTAGGCCTGACAATTTTGAAGTAATGCGCGCGTCGCACAAGCTCAGGTCAGAGGTAAAACAATATTGTAACCAGCAGTTCACTTACAAAGCAACACACTGTTGCTGTGGCTGTGACTTTTTTGTTAGCATAGTTGGTTCATTGTTTCACATTTATAGTATACAAGTAAATATGCTAGGATAATTATTGCAAATTTTGTGCAAATAATGATATGCTTAATCTGAACGGGCCGGACCGGGCCGGGGCCTCAAAATTATGAATTTGACCGGGCCGGGTCCGGGCCTGGGCTTGGTGTTCATGGCCCTGGGCCGGGCTGGCCTGGGGGTTGGTGGGGCCGTGACGAACACTGGTCCGGCAGCTCAATTAGTAGCGCGTTGGGCTCGGAATCCATGGGTTCCAGGTTAGGGTCTGGCTACTGGCGACGTCATTCAGTTCCTCCGCTCCCCGCGTGAGAGACCTCGACTATAAATGCCGACAGTCGCGCAGTTGTAAAGCCCGGATACTGCCACGGCGGGAGTCTTCACTCAGCCAGTCTTTACATCGGTGCACGTTTGGCTGAGGTTTCCCGGGTGCCCAGTCACAGCCGACACTGGCAAATCACGTCAGGCCCGCGTCACGGCCCGCGTCACGGCCCGCGTCACGACCCGCGTCAGGCCCGCGTCATGGCCCGCGCCACGGCCAGCGTCACGGCCCGCGTCACGGCCCGCGTCACGGCCAGCGTCATGGCCCGCGCCACGGCCCGCGTCACGGCCCGCGTCACGGCCAGCGTCACGGCCCGCATCACGGCCGGGCGTCACGGCCCGCGTCACGGCCAGCGTCACGGCCCGCATCACGGCCGGGCGTCACGGCCGGGCGTCACGAGGTCCGCCACGAGGTCCGTTACGCGCCGCCTGCAGACCGGACCGGAGTCACGACTCGGACGCCAGTCCCCGGCGTCACGTCACGCCAGTGTGTCGTGGTAACGGAGCTCAAGAGTCACACCCGTCCCGTCGCTCCCCTCCACATGCCGCACTCCTCCCCTCCAAGGTTTTGCTTCCCTTTTCCTCCCTCTATACAATACTCTATATCCTCTTGTTTATAGGTACACTATTGACTTCAATGTGAGGTCCCTACTTTAGGTCCCCTATTTGTGAGACTGGTGAGTAAATCCATGTCCATTAGAGTATGGCTGAAGAGGAGGGGGCGGCAGGGCAGTCACGTTTTATCGACCCAGACTCAGACTCAGACTCAGACTCATTCTCAGACTCATTCTCAGACTCAGACGAAATAATTGACAAGTCTGGCCCACCGAATTAAACAACTATCAACATTTTGCAACAACATTTTGCAACATTTTGCAAAAGATAGTCAAGCGAGGTGAGACCGCAGTACCAGAGACGGGCGAGAGACTCAAAAGATAGAGTCAAGCGAGGCGAAACCGCAGTACTAGAGACGGGCGAGAGACTCAAAAGATAGAGTCAAGCGAGGCGAAACCGCAGTACCAGAGACGGGCGAGAGACTCAAAAGATAGAGTCAAGCGAGGCGAAACCGCAGTACCAGAGACGGGCGAGAGACTCAAAAGATAGAGTCAAGCGAGGCGAAACCGCAGTACTAGAGACGGGCGAGAGACTCAAAAGATAGAGTCAAGCGAGGTGAGACCGAAGTACCAGAGACGGGCGAGAGACTCAAAAGATAGAGTCAAGCGAGGCGAAACCGCAGTACCAGAGACGGGCGAGAGACTCAAAAGATAGAGTCAAGCGAGGTGAGACCGCAGTACCAGAAACGGGCGAGAGACTCAAAAGATAGAGTCAAGCGAGGTGAGACCGCAGTACCAGAGACGGGCGAGAGACTCGCAAGATAGAGTCAAGCGAGGTGAGACCGCAGTACCAGAGACGGGCGAGAGACTCGCAAGATAGAGTCAAGCGAGGTGAAACCGCAATACCAGAGACGGTCGAGAGACTCAAAAGATAGAGTCAAGCGAGGTGAGACCGAAGTACCAGAGACGGGCGAGAGACTCAAAAGATAGAGTCAAGCGAGGTGAGACCGCAATACCAGAGACGGGCGAGAGACTCAAAAGATAGAGTCAAGCGAGGTGAGACCGCAGTACCAGAGACGGGCGAGAGACTCAAAAGATAGAGTCAAGCGAGGTGAGACCGCAATACCAGAGACGGGCGAGAGACTCAAAAGATAGAGTCAAGCGAGGTGAGACCGCAGTACCAGAGACGGGCGAGAGACTCGCAAGATAGAGTCAAGCGAGGTGAGACCGCAGTACCAGAGACGAGCGAGAGACTCGCAAGATAGAGTCAAGCGAGGTGAGACCGCAGTACCAGAGACGGGCGAGAGACTCGCAAGATAGAGTCAAACGAGGTGAGACCGCAGTACCAGAGACGGGCGAGAGACTCGCAAGATAGAGTCAAGCGAGGTGAGACCGCAGTACCAGAGACGGGCGAGAGACTCGCAAGATAGAGTCAAGCGAGGTGAGACCGAAGTACTAGAGACGGGCGAGAGACTCGCAAGATAGAGTCAAGCGAGGTGAAACCGCAGTACCAGAGACGGGCGAGAGACTCGCAAGATAGAGTCAAGCGAGGTGAGACCGCAGTACCAGAGACGGGCGAGAGACTCGCAAGATAGAGTCAAGCGAGGCGAAACCGCAGTACCAGAGACGGGCGAGAGACTCAAAAGATAGAGTCAAGCGAGGTGAGACCGCAGTACCAGAGACGGGCGAGAGACTCAAAAGATAGAGTCAAGCGAGGTGAGACCGCAGTACCAGAGACGGGCGAGAGACTCAAAAGATAGAGTCAAGCGAGGTGAGACCGCAGTACCAGAGACGGGCGAGAGACTCAAAAGATAGAGTCAAGCGAGGTGAGACCGCAGTACCAGAGACGGGCGAGAGACTCAAAAGATAGAGTCAAGCGAGGTGAGACCGCAGTACCAGAGACGGGCGAGAGACTCAAAAGATAGAGTCAAGCGAGGTGAGACCGCAGTACCAGAGACGGGCGAGAGACTCAAAAGATAGAGTCAAGCGAGGTGAGACCGCAGTACCAGAGACGGGCGAGAGACTCAAAAGATAGAGTCAAGCTTGGTGAGACCGCAGTACCAGAGACGGGCGAGAGACTCAAAAGATAGAGTCAAGCGAGGTGAGACCGCAGTACCAGAGACGGGCGAGAGACTCAAAAGATAGAGTCAAGCGAGGTGAGACCGCAGTACCAGAGACGGGCGAGATACTCAAAAGATAGAGTCAAGCGAGGTGAGACCGCAATACTAGAGACGGGCGAGAGACTCAAAAGATAGAGTCAAGCGAGGTGAGACCGAAGTACCAGAGACGGGCGAGAGACTCGCAAGATAGAGACAAGCGAGGTGAGACCGCAATACTAGAGACGGGCGAGAGACTCAAAAGATAGAGTCAAGCGAGGTGAGACCGCAATACTAGAGACGGGCGAGAGACTCAAAAGATAGAGTCAAGCGAGGTGAGACCGCAATACTAGAGACGGGCGAGAGACTCGCAAGATAGAGTCAAGCGAGGTGAGACCGCAATACTAGAGACGGGCGAGAGACTCGCAAGATAGAGTCAAGCGAGGTGAGACCGCAATACTAGAGACGGGCGAGAGACTCGCAAGATAGAGTCAAGCGAGGTGAGACCGCAATACTAGAGACGGGCGAGAGACTCGCAAGATAGAGTCAAGCGAGGTGAGACCGCAATACTAGAGACGGGCGAGAGACTCGCAAGATAGAGTCAAGTGAGGTGAGACCGCAATACCAGAGACGGGCGAGAGACTCGCAAGATAGAGTCAAGCGAGGTGAGACCGAAATACCAGAGACGGGCGAGAGACTCGCAAGATAGAGTCAAGCGAGGTGAAACCGCAGTACCAGAGACGGGCGAGAGACTCGCAAGATAGAGTCAAGCGAGGTGAGACCGAAGTACCAGAGACGGGCGAGAGACTCGCAAGATAGAGTCAAGCGAGGTGAAACCGCAATACTAGAGACGGGCGAGAGACTCGCAAGATAGAGTCAAGCGAGGTGAGACCGCAGTACCAGAGACGGGCGAGAAACTCGCAAGATAGAGTCAAGCGAGGTGAGACCGCAATACTAGAGACGGGCGAGAGACTCGCAAGATAGAGTCAAGCGAGGTGAGACCGAAGTACCAGAGACGGGCAAGAGAGTCGCAAGATAGAGTCAAGCGAGGTGAGACCGAAGTACCAGAGACGGGCGAGAGAGTCGCAAGATAGAGTCAAGCGAGGTGAGACCGAAGTACCAGAGACGGGCGAGAGACTCAAAAGATAGAGTCAAGCGAGGTGAGACCGAAGTACCAGAGACGGGCGAGAGAGTCGCAAGATAGAGTTAAGCGAGGTGAGACCGAAGTACCAGAGACGGGCGAGAGAGTCGCAAGATAGAGTCAAGCGAGGTGAGACCGAAGTACCAGAGACGGGCGAGAGACTCAAAAGATAGAGTCAAGCGAGGTGAAACCGCAGTACCAGAGACGGGCGAGAGACTCAAAAGATAGAGTCAAGCGAGGTGAGATTGCAATACCAGAGACGGGCGAGAGACTCGCAAGATAGAGTCAAGCGAGGTGAAACCGCAGTACCAGAGACGGGCGAGAGACTCGCAAGATAGAGTCAAGCGAGGTGAAACCGCAATACCAGAGACGGGCGAGAGACTCGCAAGATAGAGTCAAGCGAGGTGAGACCGCAGTACCAGAGACGGGCGAGAGACTCAAAAGATAGAGTCAAGCGAGGTGAGACCGCAGTACCAGAGACGGGCGAGAGACTCAAAAGATAGAGTCAAGCGAGGTGAGACCGCGTACCAGAGACGGGCGAGAGACTCGCAAGATAGAGTCAAGCGAGGTGAGACCGCAGTACCAGAGACGGGCGAGAGACTCAAAAGATAGAGTCAAGCGAGGCGAAACCGCAGTACCAGAGACGGGCGAGAGACTCGCAAGGCTCAGCAGATGAAACCAGCTGCTCTCAAAATTCGAATAAATTATGAACCTTACAATAAAAGAAATTACTGTTCGTAATTATTCGTCATATCGTCTCTTCCCTCCTTCCATTTCATTCCCCCGATCCATGTCATTCTCCCTCTTCCCTTCCATCGCTTCCAGCAGCAATGACGTCATTGTTATATCAGAAAATCCTCTCCTCCGCCCACTGCCTGTTCACGTCTTAGATGGCCTGTGTTGCATGTTCACGTCTTAGATGGCCTGTTCTGCCTGTTCTGCCTGTTCACGTCTTGTTCATCAATGTCAGATACCTGACTGCTATAGCGGGAGTGTGACGCACTTGCTTCCCATCGCCGGGACTTGGCGGCAAAACTGTGACTCTCCAGCGTGCACGAGCGTCACGGCAGCGTCACGTACGTCACGCCAGCGTCACGGCAGCGCAACGTGACAACCAGGAGTCACGCGGTCACAGAAGTCACGCGTGATCGGACCACCGGCGCAGTCGTCCACGTCCAGGAGTTTATCGATCACAAGCCGAGAAAGCTGGTGATAAACGGTACGGTCGAACCATGACAGGGAAGGGTGATATTGTAAGCTGCAAAGATGCGCTGCTACTTGTTGGGTTTGCTTACTTGGGTGGCCCGGATGGGTGGCCCACTCCACTCCACTCCACTCCACTCCACTCCACTCCACTCCACTCCACTCCACTCCACTCCACTCCACTCCACTCCACTCCACTCCACTCCACTCCACTTACTGTTACTGCACTGTTACTTACACGAAAGGTAACCGTGTTGAGCTGGTCAGCACGGACGGAGTTCCCTATTCAAATGGTGGGCGATTGCCACACCAACTTTGTGTTTTGCCCCACCAACTTACTGTTTTTCCCATTCCCCACCAGACTTTGTGTTTTGCCCCGTGTTTTGCTTACCAGTGTCGCTGACTGAGGTTAAGCTCATTCTCTGTTAACTTACCGCGACTGGCATGCCACGATCCACTCCACTCCACTCCACTCCACTCCACTCCACTCCACTCCACTCCACTCCACTCCACTCCACTCCACTCCACTCCACTCCACTCCACTCCACTGTCGCTGATCCTAAGCTGACCCTGTGTCCACCATCGTACCTGCATACCAGATCACCCCCTCTCTCCCTCCCTCCCTCCTCACCAGATCGGTCCCTCTCTCCATCCCTCCCTCCCTCCTCACCAGATCGCCCCCTCTCTCCCTCCCTCCCTCATCACCAGATCGCCCCCTCTCTCCTTCCCTCCCTCCTTACCAGATCGCCTCTCTCTCCATCTCTTCTTCCCTCTCTCAGATACCACCTCCCATCGCATCCTGTTCCTTCTACCAACACTCTATACATCTGATGATTATTCAGCGTCCCATACCATTTGTGTCACCAACACCCTCCCTCCCTCAAATGGTATGGGACGTGACTGCCTGAACGTGCACAGAGCGCTGCATGTCAGCGAGTCGCCCCACGCTCTGCGTGCTCTATTTGCGACGCGTGCCGAGTCTTCCCAACGCCAGACTCGAGCTGTTTCGGACGGCGTTGGCTCACTCCATCTGCCTCGCGTCCGGCTGACCGCCACTCAGCGGCAGTTTCCGTACCGAGCTGCCGCCGCATGGAACCGACTGCCAGCGGCTGCCGTCCATGCCCGCTCGCGCCGCGCGTTCCTGTGTGCTTTAAATCGCTGATTGACTGTATCGACTGTATCTGCTGATTGTATCACTTTCACTGTGTTGTATGTGTTGGATCATGGGCCATGCTAGCTATGACTAGGTGCAGAATACCCACTATGTGGACGCTCCTTGAAATACATGAACTTGAACTTGAACCCTTCCTCACAATGTCATTGATCCGTGTTATCGTGTTCACCGCGTCGTTCACCGCATCCTTATGTGTTCACGTCCCTCTCTGGCATCTAGTTTTATTCAGCCCTGCCTTTACCCATGTCTCATCACTTACCCGCCTTCAATCTTAGGCCCTAGCCACACGTATTCCCTTTCTCACGGACTACTCGCCTTCACCAGACCAGCTGCCTCTTATCCATCAGATCTGACCAGCTGTTGTTTATAGCGTCATTGTGATAATGTGATATATAATGAGACTTGTAGATCGTAGATACGATCATAACAAGATCATAACGATGAAATTTTCCCCACCTGACGTGCCTGCATTGGTCATTGGCACTGAAATTAAACACAGTAGTTAAATACCGCAGCAGTTTAGCGGTACCATTTAACACCACAATTTAGCCAGGTCGGCGGCAGATGGCGCGCAGGAGAAACTCTGGAAAATGGTCTGATGATCGCCGAGTTTATGGGTTGGGGTGGTTACGGCATCCATTCAGCCGGAGCATGGAAGAAGTCATGTTTCATGGAAGAAGTCATGTTTCATGGAAGAAGTCATGTCCATGGAAGAAGTCATGTTTCATGGAAGAAGTCATGTTTCATGGAAGAAGTCATGTTCAATGGAAAAAGTCATGTTTCATGGAAGAAGTCATGTTTCATGGAAGAAGTCATGTTTCACGGAAGAAGTCATGTTTCATGGAAGAAGTCATGTTTCATGGAAGAAGTCATGTTTCATGGAAGAAGTCATGTTTAAATCATCGACGTTCCGTTCGGTGTGAAATATGAATGGCCATGTGATGCTTTCTTTCTCAACAGTCTGAGCACGTGTTGGAGCACTTCAGCGTGTTTCTTATTTGAACTATGGTCAGGTAGGTCAATTCATGACCGAAATATCATCATCCAGCTCAATTTTGTTTTGCCGTTTTCCCTTCCTATGTTATAGACGTTACGATTATGCACTCTAAGCTGTTTTATCACGTGCACAGTCTCGTACAAATGAAAGCATCAGCAGAACCACTACGAACCAGTGGTAAGCACCAGCGGAACCATTACGAACCATTGCACATATTCGTTACGTGTTGTTTCATAGTCAACTAGCATACGTTGTGAGTTTCACCTTCCTCGACCATGAAATCTCCTCGGCCACATTCTGTTGTCATGCCGCCTCAGCCCCCATGTCATTCATAATGTGACGCCTCCGTGCCTAATGAGACACCGATCTCGGTCACTCTAATGACACCAATTGCGTCACAGATTAGGTTACAGGCCACCAGCAGCAGACCCACAGTCACTAGCCATCCCCTTGCGAAACTTGCGAAACTGTGTGGCCAGACTTACCGGCAAAGTGGAATGGGCGCCTGCTGCCTACCTAGGCTGCTCGCCTGATTATGGCGTCTATCAATCTAGAGGTGATTATTGCGAAAGTGTGGCCAGGTTGGGCCTCGTTTAGTTACGGATATTCAGTTACGCTGTTTTACCTGCGAATACTCATAATGATTTCGCACAATTCTCTATGCCGTTTTGTGCGCTGCAATGTCTCTCATGACGGCTGTTCGGTGTTGCAAGGTTTTGTGTGAATAACTTATTTGCTACGGGTCAAATAGTCATGACAGTCCAAAGAGCAAACACCGATATTGGACATTTCCGTGGATATAGATTTGGAAGAAGGATGGTGGGATTGTCGGCGAAGCGGCTTTTAATTTCCTGTTGCAAAATGCAAGCCATGCACGCAATGCAAGCAGCTATCATTTGCGCTACCACGTAAACAACGAAATTTATAATGGAAGTGAGTTGAGGGAATCTGCAAACTTTTAATAGAACAGACAATACTAATTCCTTTACTATCCCTGCGCTAACCACATGTCTGTGTGTACACAGAACACACGTGTTCAGCCCAGGACGTGACCACAGAGCACACGTGTTCAACCCAGGACGTGTCCACAGAACACACGTGTTCCACCCAGGACGTGACCACAGAACACACGTGTTCAACCCAGAATGTCAGCACAGAACACACGTGTTCAACCCAGGACGTATCCACAGAACACACGTGTTCAACCCAGGACGTGACCACAGAACACACGTGTTCAACCCCGGACGTGTCCACAGAACACACGTGTTCAACCCAGGACGTGACAAAAGAACACACGTGTTCCACCCAGGACGTGTCCACAGAACACACGTGTTCAACCCAGGACGTGACCTCAGAACACACGTGTTCAACCCAGGACGTGTCCGCAGAACACACGTGTTCAACCCAGGACGTGACCACAGAACACACGTGTTCAACCCAGGACGTGTCCACAGAACACACGTGTTCAACCCAGGACGTGTCCACAGAACACACGTGTTCAACCCAGGACGTGACCACAGAACACACGTGTTCAACCCAGAATGTCAGCACAGAACACTCATGAACTCCGCCGAACTATAAAGGCTGAAACACAGCACTCGCGAGTAAATCGCGTCTCGCGTGGAAATCGCTCCTTGCGCCATGGGCCAGATCTCAAGCGAATAGCGTCTCGCGTGGAAATCGCGATCCGTGTGGAAATCGCGGCTCGCTCTTGAATCGCTTGGAGATCGCTCTGGAATCGTTTGGAGATCGCTCTTGAATCGCTTGGAGATCGCTCTGGAATCGCTTGGAGATCGCTCTTGAATCGCGTCGCATCAACGGGAATGAGACAAAATGCAATTAGTAAATTAAGAAGTGATTTTACTTCTTTTACGCAACATTTTCTATGCAACATTTAGCCATTTTTGCAATAGCGAAATATATCGTTAATTGCTTTTCTTGTTTATAAGAATATAGTTTCTTTGCATGATAGGAATAATTAATACTCCTGGATACATTGGTTACGGGTATCAAAACAAACAAGGCAAATATGAGTATTTGTTCTTTGCGTCACTCGGGAGTCAAGAAGCGTCAAGACAGTCGAAATAAATAAATGATATGGTTGTTAAGTGCTTGTTCTACCCAATCTATAGTTACTTACTCCTTATTTATTGTAGATAACTTTACAATAAAATTCGCCAACGTCTTAATCTATTGTTTATTTGCTGGAAACTCAAGACCGATGCCAGATGATGCCATCTCGCGGCTGAATCGCAGGAATGGTGCCGAAAAGTTGAAACAGAGCCTACTCTTCCGCTGGCAAATCGCTTCCTCGACGCGAGACCCACGATTCCGACGCGATTCTGGAGCGGGTCTGGTCGCGATTTCTGAGCGAGTTCGGGCGATTTGCTCGCGGAAAAAGCTACGAATTTTCAATAGGAGTTGCGAGACGCGATTTGAACGCGATGGTGCTGTGTTTCAGCCTCAACTCTCGCATCAATTCGTGATTGCTTCACTATATTTCCTCCGCTCCCCCCCCCCCCCCGACCTCCCCCTCCCCCCCCCCCCCCCCCGCCCCCCCCCCCCCCCGCCCCAGTTCACAGAACGTCCGGTCGGCCGGCTCTGCAGCGGTAATCGGTGGTCTGCTTTCTAGTGTTCCGCCGTTATGCTTCCGAAGACACTGATTGAAGGTGGCTCTGATTGAAAGGAGGCCGAGGAGGTGAATGTGCTACGAAAGTGAGGTGCCTTCGTTTTCCGTACTGTTGGATCCAGAACGGTGAAAATAAGTGTATTTTAAGGCTGAATCCCAGAAAGCCTGCAACAATATTCGAGGAAAAAAACTCATCGGATTTTGGTGCTGTGTACATTAATAACTAATTGTAAATAACAAAGCTGCTAATATTTTGTTTCAAACCAGGAAAGGCATCAACTTTCAGCAGATTTAATTGTATTTGCATCTATTTGTACTTCCTTTGCTCTGCTAATGTTTCATGACTTGAGACCGATTGAGTTAAACTTCTTTGTATCGCAAATAGATGTGTGCCTGCACATAGACAGCACGTGGAGGCGCCTAATCCAGCAGCCTAGCAGCCTAGACTAACAGCCTAGGCGCCTAATCCAGCAGCCTAGACTAACTACACAAATTGCTGAGTAACAGCCAGAGTTCGTCACGGGCTGGGCCTGGGCTGGGCCTGGGCTGGGCCTGGGCTGGGCCTGGGCTGGGCCTGGGCTGGGCCTGGGCTGGGCCTGGGCTGGGCCTGGGCTGGGCCTGGGCTGGGCCTGGGCTGGGCCTGGGCTGGGCCTGGGCTGGGCCTGGGCTGGGCCTGGGCTGGGCCTGGGCTGGGCCTGGGCTGGGCCTGGGCTGGGCCTGGGCTGGGCCTGGGCTGGGCCTGGGCTGGGCCTGGGCTGGGCCTGGGCTGGGTCTGGGCTGGGCCTGGGCTGGGCCTGGGCTGGGCCTGGGCTGGGCCTGGGCTGGGCCTGGGCTGGGCCTGGGCTGGGCCTGGGCTGGGCCTGGGCTGGGCCTGGGCTGGGCCTGGGCTGGGCCTGGGCTGGGCCTGGGCTGGGCCTGGGCTGGGCCTGGGCTGGGCCTGGGCTGGGCCTGGGCTGGGCCTGGGCTGGGCCTGGGCTGGGCCTGGGCTGGGCCTGGGCTGGGCCTGGGCTGGGCCTGGGCTGGGCCTGGGCTGGGCCTGGGCTGGGCCTGGGCTGGGCCTGGGCTGGGCCTGGGCTGGGCCTGGGCTGGGCCTGGGCTGGGCCTGGGCTGGGCCTGGGCTGGGCCTGGGCTGGGCCTGGGCTGGGCCTGGGCTGGGCCTGGGCTGGGCCTGGGCTGGGCCTGGGCTGGGCCTGGGCTGGGCCTGGGCTGGGCCTCAACTTTAAGGAAATCATCGGGCTCTGGACGGGCCTGGGCTGAGAATATTGAAGCTCAGGTCAGAGCTGCAAACAAATATTTCAACCAGCAGTTCACTTCCACAGCAACACACTGTTGCTGTGGATGTTGCTTTTTGTTTGTTTTTGGTTAGCATAGTTGGTTCATTGTTTCACATTTATAGTATACAAGTAAATATGCTAGGATAGTGATTGCAAATTTTGTGAAAACATTTTTTATGCTTAATCTGAACGGGCCGGACTGGGCCTGGGCCTCAATATTATAAATTTGACCGGGCCTGGTCCGGGCCTGGGCTTGGTGTTCATGGGCCTGGGCTGGGCTGGGCTGGGGGTTGGTGGGCCCGTGACGAACACTGGTAACAGCACACCGCATGAGCTGGTGCAGTGAAATCCCATGTACCGTGTTAAACATACTGCTGCCAACTCTCTGTTAGCAACCTTGCAATTACGAAAGCCACGAATTTGTTTCCGGTAAAAACTGGTTTCTTCTTGATTCCTACCTTACGATTCATGTACAAATATGATTTCCCCACTGTTCATAGATATAGCATAGGTATAGCTCCCACCTCACGGTATATATCACCACCATGCACACACGAAAACCACGAATTTGTTTCCGGTACAAACTGGTTTCGTCTCGATTTCCACATTTTAATTTGTCCTCACTTTTAAAACCAGCCAGTTGACGACGGATGCGAAGAGAGCGGCTCGCTGCGAAGTTCTGAAGGCCAGCTGTCTGCGTCTACACGGAGTAAGACTGAGTGTTCTGCCAACCCATCGCGACATCGCAGATATAGCGTGACGTCATCAGCAGGTCCCACGGCCTCGCGAGGGGGTCTGCGTCATACTACACACACGATACGTCAGGAGCTTGACAGCCGCGGTGTCGCAGTAGTCAAGGTCACTCGCAGTGCTTGGTTCCACCAGTGCTTGGTTACTCGCAGTGATTGGTTCCACCAGTGCTTGGTTACTCGCAGTGATTGGTTTCACCAGTGCTTGGTTACTCGCAGTGCTTGGTTCCACCAGTGCTTGGTTACTCGCAGTGCTTGGTTTCACCAATGCTTGGTTACTCGCAGTGCTTGGTTCCACCAGTGCTTGGTTACTCGCAGTGCTTGGTTCCACCAGTGCTTGGTTACTCGCAGTACTTGGTTCCACCAGTGCTTGGTTACTCGCAGTGCTTGGTTCCACCAGTGCTTGGTTACTCGCAGTGCTTGGTTCCACCAGTGCTTGGTTACTCGCAGTACTTGGTTCCACCAGTGCTTGGTTACTCGCAGTGCTTGGTTCCACCAGTGCTTGGTTCCACCAGTGCTTGGTTCCACCAGTCTACCACGTCTACACAAACATCCGCCTCCAGCCATTGGCGAACACGGACAGCGCGGGTATGGTCCGTACTCATTCTCACTGGTGAACACAGTTACACGGGTTTCTAGCGTAATTGTAACTGCGCGACTGAGTTAAAGGGGTTGCTGTCGTTATTGTAACTGCGCGGCTCAGTTAAAGGAGTTGCTGTCGTAATTGTAACCGCGCGGCTCAGTTAAAGGAGTTGCTGTCGTTATTGTAACTGCGCGGCTCAGTTAAAGGAGTTGCTGTCGTAATTGTAACTGCGCGGCTCAGTTAAAGGAGTTGCTGTCGTAATTGTAACTGCGCGGCTCAGTTAAAGGAGTTGCTGTCGTAATTGTAACTGCGCGACTCAGTTAAAGGAGTTGCTGTCGTAATTGTAACTGCGCGACTCAGTTAAAGGAGTTGCTGTCGTAATTGTAACTGCGCGACTCAGTTGCACGGTTTTCTGTTATTATTTGGGTTGTATGATAACGTGTTATGTGATATTCCAGTGGGAGCGCTCACACTGTTCACGGGTATAATCGTGAGCACAACATAATGTATCGAAGATATCCGGCTATGATAATGTATCAAAGATATCCGGCGAGGACCTATCGCCCTATCGCACGTCATTATTATGACAGTGATGCTGGCATTTCAGAAGGTAGGATGTGTTTGTACCACAGCTAAATGTGTAACGAAGGCGATCCCGATCAGGGAATATTCAGCATAGGGGAACAAACGGGGGCACCAGCGACCGACCAGAGAATTAAACCATCTGCACTGCCGCGGTTCGAGCACCAGTTATCATTCATCGCCAACGCTACCCACCGTGACGGGGGCTTCCAAACTTCCAGCCCCGCCACTCCGGTCGGCCGCGCCAAGGCCGCCGCCAGGCCGCCGAAGTTTGAGGGGCACTGAACACCGCCGCAGGGCGCTTGCGGCGCGTGGCTGGCTCCGCGCGGTCACGTGATGTTTGTTGGAGACCACCGCGGCAGCCGGCGCGCATAAAGCGTGACGTGGGATCACAGATGGGCGCAGTCAGCTGGTGGTGTTTGGGTGCTTGAGCCAGCAGTGTGAAGAAGGCCAGGCATGACGCCCGCGAATGAATATTAGGGAAATAATATGCACAAATATGAATATAAATAAGAAATAAATTTGGACATCCAAATTGCAAAGATCGTGAAAATTGAAGTAACCCATGCTCGTTCAGAAGAATGACCCAGACAATAGCAACGTGTGATAATAAATGTGAAAGATGAATCGGGGGTTGGATTTCCTTTCCAAATACCACTACAATTTCGTTGAACATATTTCTATAATTACCGAGCGGGCGCGAATCACGGGCGCGAAGCGCCCGTGAGATTTCTCGTCAACTTACTAGACAAATTTACATTTGACCCGCCCCGACACGGCCATACAGACGCTTTTTGGAAGCTAATAACTTTGCAACTGCTGCTCCGATTGAGATTGGGTCTTCACCATTGGATAGGTCCATCAAATCAATTTCGTTTCTGTTTTGTATGGTACGTTCTGACAGAGGTGGTACCACATCGCGTGGCAGTTGTCAAACGCGAACATCGAAATGACCAAAACAACTTGCTAAAATGATTCTTGAACAAAAATGGCTGTATTATTCTAAGCATTGATATATACGCTGAAGCATGCAACGCTCAGGACGCACTCCCTTTTGGCGGATTTGGAAAAGAGATCATGAACAATCTAATACAACTTAATTTTTATGTTAGCATGCATTGCGGCCTGGCAATTTTTCTGGAGGCCTAAAATGACTGTGTTACTAGTTACTACCACGTGTGCTCCCTTACCGTTTCTTATTTTAAACCTGTTTTAGCTTTACCAGAGTGCGCTCGCTCGGTCATCGCCCAAAAAGGCGTTTTACTGGTAAATATTAAATATAGTTGTACCATTGAATCATTCAAAATGGTTTCAGTGTTACAAATAGTTTACCACTCAACCCAACATAAACAGGGATGCAGACTAGTGGTGAAAACGTTTGGTAAACAGATCAATAACTTTGAATATGGCTTTGTCCACTAACATACTGCCTTGTAGCTTTAGTTGTGACGTCACGGCCAGCAGTAGCAGCCGTGGCTCGCCGATTTGTAATGTGGCGTCAGATTATAATTTCAGCGAGTGTTGAGCACGTGATTAATCATATTCATGGAGATTGGCATAACGCCTGGGAATCCTAGCACAGAAACCTACAATTATGGCAAACATCGGATGTTTTTATGACACATAATTACCACAAAACATCCAGGCTACCCGGATGCCAAAGAACTCGACTGGGAAACTTCCAAACACAAACTTCGTGAGCTGGCCCAATTGCAGCACACAATTGCAACCGGGCGAGGCTTGTTACTTGCGTTACCAGTCATATTCACGAAACTGAAAAAATGCATGGGAGTCTACTTCTTGCACATGAGACTGCAATAGTGACTAGCAAGGTTTCGCCAATGTAATCCGTATTGTTTTCTCCTCAGGAATGGCGTGCTCTATTTGTATTCATATCGTACGGGGCCTGCTCTCATGTGCCAGCAGATCAGTCAGTCAGTCAGTCAGTCAGTCAGTCAGTCAGTCAGTCAGTCAGTCAGTCAGTCAGTCAGTCAGTCAGTCAGTCAGTCAGTCAGTCAGTCAGTCAGTCAGTCAGTCAGTCAGTCAGTCAGTCAGTCAGTCAGTCAGTCAGTCAGTCAGTCAGTCAGTCAGTCAGTCAGTCAGTCAGTCAGTCAGTCAGTCAGTCATTCTTTGAGGCATTCAGTCAGTCGGTCAGTCAGGTCATCCATTCAATCGCTCATTCACTAATTCATTCATTTATGCAGTTAGTAATTGACTCATTCACTCATTTATTCAATCATTCAGTCAAGCAGTCATTCACTCCGACCATGTAGTAATTAAGTAAGTCAATCAGTAAGACAGTAAGGTACGGTCTAAAGAAATCCGTCCCCCCAGTCGTGCCTGGCACAGGGAACCATCATAATGATCGGCCCTTGGCGACGCCTGACGCCTCGCGGGCGGCGGGCGGCGGGCGGCGGGCGGCGGGCGGCGGGCGGCGGCGGCGGGCGCGGAAGGTGTCGACACAGCAGCCGAGGTGTGATTGCCACATTATTGGGGACGCCATATGTGCGGGATTAACGTCCACCAAATGAATACTGACCGTGACACATTTGCCGTGGAATCACGGTCACCATATTATGATGGAACGGATTCTAAACTGGTCAGTAGTCAGTAGAGGAGGAAGATGATCGCGTCTTCACCCACTTCTGATATTTATCACAGGGTCATTGAATTATAAGCGTCACGAGGTCAGATTTTGTGCGACACTATTTCGTAACTGTGTGAACTACGAAAGACGTACGAAATATAGAGTTGCCTCGCAGTCACACAAATTACTATTCTTTCATTTATACCAATTAAATTGTCTAAATTTTCACAGCAAGGCCAATACACTTGCGGTAATACCAGTGTCACTGTCGCAATTCTCCCTCCGTATTCATTACACAGTAAGACCCAAACCACCTATCACAAGGAATACCTACTATTGTGGCCCACGAACAAACTGATTACGGACTTGCTTTTAGTGGGGCCATCAAAACAGCGGGAGGTCGAGGGCCGTGCTGGTACCACCAGCCACGCGGAGCTATTGGGCTTCGTTAGGGTCTTGACCGCGATCACAGGAGGCACCGACGGTAACACGGTGGTAGCATGTGGTAACGCAACGTTGACACAGCGGTAAAAAGGTTTTGACACGGTGGTAATCCGGTGGTAACCCTGTGGTCACGTGGTGGTAACCTAGTGCAGGTCGGAGTCGCGGTCACAAGATAAACCAGTGGAAACTCGGTGGTAACAAGGTTAGCTGATTGGTTGGTTGTGGGTCAAGCAACACATCCTCCCGGGAAAAAGTTGTTAACTCACGCCATACCTACTGCCAGGGGATCCCCCGCTTTTTGCAGGGTCCCGCAGAGCAGCAGGGCGGCATGGTCCCTGTCACGGGAAGCATCTCACCGCTGTGAAGGATTGCCATAAACACGGGGGATCCACAGAGGTGACGTAGTGGTACTGCGCGTGGAGCACTGAAGCAGGACATGACGACGTTCAGTGGTTCAGTGGTTCAGACGTTCAGTGGTAAGGTCACTCTCGGAGACTCGTAAACGTGGACATTATGATGTGTATGCTGATATTGGATGAGCGAAACGAGCTGGTGATGATGCATTTCCACACGAGACAGGAAGCTCAGATTAGTCATGGTAAATACCACTTTCAAGTACGCCTCTGGAAAGATGGCATTAACCTGCAGCATTCCGGGATCCTCTCCACTGGTTGAAGCTGATGTTCAGTTGTTGTGCTATATATGCATATCAAACATTGATATTAGTATGAAATGTGCCAATCACTGCCATATATGGCAGTCTAACCAAAGTTCAGTTTCTCTTTAAGACCATATATAGCTTCCATAGAAGCTATATATGGTCTTAAAGAGAAACTGACCTTTGGTTAGATTAGAACTGGGGTTCCCAACCTGGGGGAATTCCCCACTTGGGGGAA
The DNA here is from genome assembly GCA_036785665.1 of Chirona hameri. Taxonomy (NCBI): domain Eukaryota; kingdom Metazoa; phylum Arthropoda; class Thecostraca; order Balanomorpha; family Balanidae; genus Chirona; species Chirona hameri. The sequence continues at coordinate 36,979 of JAXIVJ010002381.1, forward strand.
TAAGTGGACCACAGGGGTGGGGGGGATGGGAGACTTCTCAGATTAAGTTCGATATTCTCAGATTAAGTGCGATATTCAGCTTTGTAGACTCATAATAACATGTGATAAATAAATTGAATTGCTTTTAACTATTTAGACATTATTACTAAATTATGAATTAAACCAATCATTTAGTAGGTAACGTTATAAACCCATTAATGCCACATAACTGGTTTAATAAGAGTTGGAGGAAGTTTAGAAACTTGTTCATTGTAAAAAGTTGTTCAAAATGATAATTTGCGCCAAAATGATAATTTGTGCTAATAATATATTATTTTAATCAAAAGAAAGGCCGAACAAGTTTTGATCTAGCTTCAGGATCTGACGAGAGTTTAATCGGCTGGTGAGAACCATGTTCCCTGTGTCCATGTGTCGGCCATCACCGTTGAAAAGCGCCGCGCCCTCGGCAGGTCAGTCGGAGGCCAGGTGTCCAGGTGTTATTAGGTAACGATATAAACCCAAACATGACACATGACTGGTTTACGGCCCATCGTAGCAGCTTGAGGTGACCTTTTCGACAAGCTAAGTTTTTTTTTGCAGATGATTAGGAGGGGGGGGGGCATTTAGACGCCCCTCGGAACGGCGCGGGTTAAATTAAGAAATGCGTGATTTTTTCCCGTCGACTTCAGGCGTTTTGGGGCTTGGGTATTCCGGCCCCATTGGATACGCCAGTGGCCAGAAAACATTGGGAGGGGCGAGAGCATCTTTGGGGGGCCAAAATCAACATTGTGGGGGCCGAGGGCCACCCCAAAAGTATATAAACCGACTTATATGAGTACAACTGAACACTGATGTATAGTTGTTTGTCAGGGAAAATTGGGGGATAATCCCCCCTGGCTCAATAATGGGGGACACGTCCCCCCCCCCCCCGGTGGTGGAGCCCCTGGTGCGGTGTTGGTAACCGATGCGATTCATAATACGCTGGAGTACGTGGTTACCCTGCACATTTTGTATGCTCAGAATACATTTTAAGCTGATCCAAAGATAGAACTAGGGTGAATGGGGGCATCAGCTCGTGATAAGTGGGGAATCGACCAAAAAAGGTTGGGAACCACTGGATTCGAGAGATGCTGACCAACAACTTTCATTTTGCTGCTCCAAAAGCCAGACAATGCAAATAACCATTGTGTTGCCACCGCAACCCTTCCGGCTTGTGCCGGCACTTCAATTCTGTCTTGATTGATTCATTGATTGATGTATTTCGCAACTCATCCACGATGGACATGGCTTTTAAAAGATGCACATCATTTTTTTTTAAAACAAGGGCATAAATTCAGGTACACGTACAATACACATCACAGTTCAGTCGTTTGCACATACATCGTTTCGCCTCTATCCGTCCAATATCGTATATTGGTGAAGAAACAGTCTCTATAACCAATTATGTCTGTTCCGAGAAAACAAAAGAATGAAGTCGCCGCTAGGCTGGATCTGCTAGATCTGGATCTTAACCCGCCATTGACTGGAGGGGGGCGTTTAACGCCCACTGATTAATTTTCGTAATTTTCGTGAATTTTCGTAGCTCAAAAACTAAGAAGGCTATCAATGTGAAACTTCGGATGCCTTCTTATAAATCACTTTTACGTCTTTTCCAACAGAAATACAGCAATTTCGTCGAGCTATATTTGAGTTATATCGAATTTAGTGACGTCACTACACACAAGTTTTGCACCAAAATCCGCTAAAATTTGCCAGGCCGTAGACATGCCATATTTAAAAAAAATGCAATAAAAAAACACAAAAGATATCAAATTACAAGGGCTATAAGTAGAAGATCTCGGAATTTGGAACATTTTGGGTTTTGACCCCGACAAATTCAAAACACTTTTTTTGTGGGTGGAAAATGTCCACATAATCGATTTTTTCACAAATATTCAAAAAGACGGAATATGTATCAGAGAACCACAAATAGGAAACTACCATACCAAATTTCGGATTGATATCACCATTTTTGACAGACGTATGGCATCTAAAGTATGGGTATCTCAGGACGTCATATTTTAAAATGTTATTTTAAACTTTTTTTGACAAGATACAGGCAAATAAATTAAACCGCTGTATTTCGGAGACAAAACTGGTCTAGAAACATGCCTTTTTATTTAGATTTATCAATTTAAAATTGTGACCTTCAGTTTCAGTTTCAGTTTATTTTGTTTAACAAAATATACATAAATTAACAGACAATTGCGGATCTGCGCAAAAGCACAAGCTTAAAATAAAACGCCTCTCCAACAAAATGAAATAGAACAAAACAAAACAAAACTAAGAAACAGGTAACGCCGGCCCCGCCAACAGCCCATCGAGCATCCAGGGGAAATGCAGGTACCAGGCGGCCAGACCACGGGCGGCAACAGTCGGGCTAGCATTTGTGAAGTGTTTGTGTTACTGTAGGGTGGTAAATCGTTGAGTGTGTGCTATCAATGCTTGAAGTGGTGTGCGATGAGTATTCCTTGATCTTCACTGAGGGTTTGGCCGCCAGATCAAGTTCAGTGAGGGTTTAGTTCAGGTCAAGTTCAGTGACCTGAACTTGACCTGAACTTGACCTGAACTTGACATTAACTTCACGTAAATGAAGTCAGCTGGCAGAATGACTATCACTATCGAATTCTACGTTGAAAATAACTCATCAAACATGTGTTGCATGACTTTCGTGGATATTTTAAGCATAGTAACCTATTGTAACCTGACCTTTATCTTCACCTTGGCCAACAATCTCACGTTAGGTCATCCAGGATGTGTATCATACCTTTGGCAGCACTTTGGGTGATCATGGTCGTCAACGAAGGTTTTGGATGGAAAATATGGCCCACAAGCTCAAATACGTCAATTTTGACATTTTACCTGACCGTGACCTGACATTTGACATCACTTTGACATTTTTAGTATGCGTTAGATTCATCTCATTGAGAGCTTTTGATTGCCGCCTTGCGCGTCTCGCTGCGATCATTGGTTCGGAAGATAACCAGAGGGGGGGGGGGGGGGCGTTTAACGCGCCCCCCCAGTCAATGGCGTTCGGCTGAGACCCCCCCCCCCCCTCCCCCCCAGTCAATGACGGGTTAATGGGGGTGGGCCACCTCAAGCTAAGGTTTCTTTTAGGTATTAATGGCCTAATGACAACAGGTTTTCTATGATCCAGCTGGGGGATTTCCTTCAGATTAAAGTGCCTAGTAATGTCCCTTTAACGAATATCGGCCGGATAGACGCCATGCACTAACTAATTAATAGTTATCAGCACGATCTATTCCTGCCTAGTTACCATATCATATGATTAATGTTACGCTATCTCACGCAGGTTTCTGCAGTGCAAGCTAATTCACTGCGGACGAACGTAAAGAGCAAGATTGTGGAATGAAATATGGAACTGAACATACTACCTGGCTTTCCTGGTGTGATGGTGTGATGGTGTGATGGTGTGATGTTCCTTATTCACATGAAACATGTTTGTAATTGCATCGCTACCTCGCATCCACAGGCGGTCACGACGATCGAAGCGATTAAATACTGTGACTGATATTCTGGCGAGTGTGGCCTTCGGTCCTGTAGTTGTCGCTGCCGATCATTATTCGTTGTTTGTTTACTTGTTCAGTCAACGTGACTTCCGACTTGATCGAAGATGGTGAAAACTCCAAGTGAGGTTAATCATGTGGATGGTAATTAATGAAATAACCATTAGCCTCATAATCAAGGTCAGGTGACGTCAGAGGGCGGGGCAGACCGTGTCCAGGTATGTCGGACACGTACAACTTTCGCCCCTAAATTCTGCCTGTCAATAGGAATTGCGCGATAGGGTGGGCGGTGGGGTCAGGCCCTGCGCAACAAGCCATGCTTACCGTGGTCCCTGGCCTCGAAAATTCATCGATTCAAAACATTCGAACTAAATTTATTTAACAAAATAAAAGAGTAAATTAATCAATACATTTTGGCCAACATTATATTGCTGAATATTTGGCTTATTGAAACTTCATCAGCAATGATAATACCGAAATACAAAATACAGCAATGCGGTATTATCATTGTTGATGAAACTCCAATAAGCGAGATATTCAACAATATATTTTTGGCCTAAATGTATTCATTTATTTAATTATTATAAGGATTTGGTTATTTCACCAAATATAATAGACTTTAAACCTCGTCAACCTATTATCTGTAGCTAGCAAGAACGTGCCAAGATTATTTCTCCTAAGTCCAAATTCCCAGACAGATATAAATAGACTTTTACTGTATTTCCCCGTAATCACTTTTATGCCATCCAGTTTTTTATGCCATGAGTTTTTGGTTTATATTGTCATTCGTAGCGACGGGGCTTTTGTAGCGACATTAATGTGGGAATAGCTTAACCCGCGCCGTGCCGGTGCTCGGCGCCAACTTCGCCGTGCCGGGGGGTGTTTAGACACCCCCTCCAACTCGAAAACTAAAAGGGCTAGAAAAACGCAGAAAAGCGCGTTCGAAAGCTCTCGAGAAGCACATTCGAAAGTACTAATAAAATTCTTTCCTAAAGCCAATATTGAGGTCACCAGAGGTCATCAAATTTCAAATTTTCCAGATTTAGGACTCCGCTCCAGAAACCCCCAGATATCACAGGAACTATGATAGCTAGGAACAAACGGAAAACAGCAATGGAAAACTATTGGAACATGCAATCGACAAGGTGTCCTAAGATTTTAAATAATGCAATAGTTTAGGCTCCAGAGCTCATCGAATGTTAAAAAGGCTATTTTTTACAAAACAGTTTTTCACGAATATCTTTTTACCTAATAACGACAGGACAATAATTTTGATTCCATCGTGTTTGTCCCCTCAAGGCGCTTTGACTCATATTAGTGTTGACCAGGTTAGGTCAACTTAAAAGTTTGACCTCAGGTCAAGGTCATGCGGTGACCCAAGTAGGTCATGTTGCATATGGGAAGATGTACCTTGACGAGACAAACACATTGGTGTCGGTTTCACTTCTCTATCGTCCTTATGTCGAGAGTTATTGACATACAACTGTTGGTGACCTCGGATGACATCGGCTGACCCTGTAGGGGTCAGTGAACAAAAATGGCACATAGGTCATCAAGAATGGCCTATAATAACATGATCCAGAAAGAATTAGACTGATATATTGCGTTTCTTTGGAATAGGAAGCATTTTAATATTTCCCCTTTTACTTATAATGGGGAGGTCACGAAATTGACCCGACCTTAGGTCGCTGATAAAAAATTCAAGATAAACAAATTGTAGATACATATGACCTTATAAAATCCTGTAAGTATAAAACCGATTATCTAAAAACTGTGACTGTGGTACGACCACAAGTTTTTTTTGGAGGTGGGGTCACGTGACCTGTTCTGGTGACCTGACCTGAGATGACCCAATGTATTTTTTTTTACATAATGTGCGCAATTGATGCCCAAACAGCTGTGTAAAAAAACGGCGGCGCTGCGCGCCGCCGTTTTTTCGCTATCCTCGAAAAACCTGAGGGGGGGTGTCTAAACACCCCCGGCACGGTGCGGGTTAATGTCATATATACCACATGCATGTCATCTGGCCAGTTTGAACCAATTTGGAACCAATTTGGCTTCAGTTACATCCGATCTGATTTGAAAAGCTACATATTAAACGGAGGTAAAGTGTATTTTTAGATAATCTTCATACAATTCAGCAAGAGATAGTTGCTGAATTACGTTATGACACGCTGACACTGTCTGAGCGTGCGTCCATTCTGTGTTAATCAACCGTTTTTTCTTCTTCATAGGGACGTTACACCAATATTCCCAAGAAAGATCACTGGTCAGATGTTTGGTGGCGTAAGGCAGGTAGCTGTACAAAAAACGCGCAAGACTCTTGCGATATGGCCCAAATTTCCCTGACTTGGTCAATTCTTCGCCTTTCCTGCTTCATTGTCAATTTTGCTTCAGCTACTGCTCTCAAGGCATTGTGTAATCTTCTCACATCGGCAGATAGTGTAATCGAGTGCTGCAGCGCAGAGAATGTAAACGAGTAATACAGCGTATACACAACACGAGTTCGCCAAGGAACATTACATAATTCTTCTGGTTTCCTTGTCCCTGTCTCACGCTTCGTTATGGAGACACATTGAGTAATGATTGCAAAGTTCTCACGTTCACTATGTCTCCGTGCACATTTGGGAGCGGGTTTGTAATCCTGGCCTGATCGCATTTCTTTGTCCCGTGTTGGATGTGGGTTGGTGATTACCAATGGCTGACCATAATTACATTGTCAATTACTGAGGCGAAAGTTGAAGTGAAATTCATTAATTCTACACCACAGCAGAACCATGTTGTTGATGATGCTGATTAAGCTGTGGGGCGCCGCATCTACTAGGTTATATGGAGCCCATCAGAAACATGTTGATGATGATGCTGATTAAGGCTGTGGGGCGCTGCATCTACTAGGTTATATGGAGCCCATCAGCAACATGTTGATGATGATGCTGATTAAGACTGTGGGGCGCCGCATCTACTAGGTTATATGGAGCCCATCAGAAACATGTTGATGATGATGCTGATTAAGGCTGTAGGGCGCTGCATCTACTAGGTTATATGGAGCCCATCAGAAACATGTTGATGATGATGCTGATTAAGGCTGTGGGGCGCCGCATCTACTAGGTTATATGGAGCCCATCAGAAACATGTTGATGATGATGCTGATTAAGGCTGTAGGGCGCATCTACTAGGTTATATGGAGCCCATCAGAAACATGTTGATGATGATGCTGATTAAGGCTGTGGGGCGCATCTACTAGGTTATATGGAGCCCATCAGAAACATGTTGATGATGATGCTGATTAAGGCTGTAGGGCGCCGCATCTACTAGGTTATATGGAGCCCATCAGAAACATGTTGATGATGATGCTGATTAAGACTGTAGGGCGCCGCATCTACTAGGTTATATGGAGCCCATCAGAAACATGTTGATGATGATGCTGATTAAGACTGTAGGGCGCTGCATCTACTAGGTTATATGGAGCCCATCAGAAACATGTTGATGATGATGCTGATTAAGACTGTAGGGCGCCGCATCTACTAGGTTATATGGAGCCCATCAGAAACATGTTGATGATGATGCTGATTAAGACTGTATGCCGCTGCATCTACTAGGTTATATGGAGCCCATCAGAAACATGTTGATGATGATGCTGATTAAGACTGTGGGGCGCCGCATCTACTAGGTTATATGGAGCCCATCAGAAACATGTTGATGATGATGCTGATTAAGGCTGTGGGGCGCTGCATCTACTAGGTTATATGGAGCCCATCAGAAACATGTTGATGATGATGCTGATTAAGACTGTAGGGCGCTGCATTATATGGAGTCCATCAGAAACATGTTGATGATGATGCTGATTAAGGCTGTGGGGCGCATCTACTAGGTTATATGGAGCCCATCAGAAACATGTTGATGATGATGCTGATTAAGACTGTAGGGCGCATCTACTAGGTTATATGGAGCCCATCAGAGACATGTTGATGATGATGCTGATTAAGGCTGTAGGGCGCATCTACTAGGTTATATGGAGCCCATCAGAAACATGTTGATGATGATGCTGATTAAGACTGTATGCCGCTGCATCTACTAGGTTATATGGAGCCCATCAGAAACATGTTGATGATGATGCTGATTAAGGCTGTGGGGCGCCGCATCTACTAGGTTATATGGAGCCCATCAGAAACATGTTGATGATGATGCTGATTAAGACTGTAGGGCGCATCTACTAGGTTATATGGAGCCCATCAGAGACTAGTTGATGATGATGCTGATTAAGGCTGTGGGGCGCTGCATCTACTAGGTTATATGGAGCCCATCAGAAACATGTTGATGATGATGCTGATTAAGGCTGTGGGGCGCTGCATCTACTAGGTTATATGGAGCCCATCAGAAACATGTTGCCAAATGCCTTACTGCATATGTTAACGTGCGCGATGTAGATCAACACAAAGGGTACAAGTCCAGCTCATCATCGACTCTTCCTCTAGCGCCAAAATCACGTGACCTTCCTGTTGTCATAGCAACAACATATCTTATTTGACCTCCACAAACACTAGGATATGAATTGACGAATAAACTAACCTTGTCACGGGCAAGGCTAAGTTTCGGGCGTGGCTGTTGTTTTTACATTGTTTTACCTTCACACACGAGCATCAGATTATAATCGGAATCCTTGAGCGCAAGTTTTCTCATCAATATCGTGTATATTTGGACCCTACAATTTACAGTCGGGAGACGCCCCTATTCTCTACTCTACTCATAATCTAATCAGACTCAGGTGGCGAGTGGATATCGGGAAGACCCCTGATGGGGAAGTGCCTCGTTCATTACCCCACGCATCGTTAACGCTGCGGCATCTCCTTGATTGGAGTGATCGGCACTAACAATATCCGGAACACAGCTGGAGAATAGCAGCGGTGCTGTCAATTTCTTCAGCGGTAGCAGGAAGCTGGAGAATAGCAGCGGTGCTGTCAATTTCACCAGCGGGAGCAGGAAGCTGGAGAATAGCAGCGGTGCTGTCAATTTCACCAGCGGGAGCAGGAAACTGGAGAATAGCAGCGGCGCTGTCAATTTCACCAGCGGTAGCAGAAAACTGGAGAATAGCAGCGGTGCTGTCAATTTCTTCAGCGGGAGCAGGAAGCTGGAGAATAGCAGCGGTGCTGTCAATTTCTTCAGCGGTAGCAGGAAGCTGGAGAGTAGCAGCGGTGCTGTCAATTTCACCAGCGGTAGCAGGAAGCTGGAGAATAGCAGCGGCGCTGTCAATTTCACCAGCGGTAGCAGAAAACTGGAGAATAGCAGCGGTGCTGTCAATTTCACCAGCCGGGGTTGCGATTAGTTATATGACAAAGGCCTTGTAGAAAAGATAGCCACAAAATGACGGATATAGTAGATAGGAATACGGTAGCATGGGCAATTTTAGATCTCTCAACGGAGAAACCGCCAACTGGGGTACCTAGATAACTCATCATTGCATGATTTTGAGCAATGCGGAGTGGTGGGGCCAGGGCCTGCGCAACAAGCTATGCTTGGCGCGGGGCCTGACCTCGCAAATCCATCAATTCAAAAACATTCGGACTAAATGTATAATACAAAAATACAAGTAGAGTACGCTGTCAACGATTAACCCACCTGCGCCATCCCGTGTGACGTGGGAACGCGGCATACAGCTGACAGCTGTCAACAACAGCATCTGCAGCAGCGGCAGCAGCAGCAGCAACAGTGGCAGGCTGAGTATCCGGGACATCATTCCATGTCCGTGTATCGTCAGTGGATCACTTTAGTGACGTCACTGGACCACTGTAGTGACGTCACTGGAACGCTGTCGTTGCTGAACACCGATGAACCGGTGGCATTACCACACGAGGCGCTGCATCTGAAAACAAAGAGAGATATTGTATCAGTAATGTTAACAAATTGCAGCTAAAAACGATTTCGTTCATATATACCAACAACTTTTTGTGTCTACTAATAAATGTGTTGACGTTTATCTGACGTCACTCGCTTTAACGTTATTACATGTGTCCGAACAAAATAAGGTTAGTAGGTAGAGCGTCGATAGGAAACCCGGAAAACTGCGCAGGTAAGGTAGGTCTGGTTTCGATATTTGTTTCTGAGCGAGACGACCTGCGGTCAGCGGCAGCGGCAGCGAACCGGTCAGATGACGTCAACAGCCGAACGGACCGGGTTCTAGCTTTCGAGCAGGTACAACTCCGCCACTAAATGCTGTCAATTATTGGCAACGAGCTCTTCAGTAAACTCCGAGGAGCTCTGATCTCAGAAAAGTATCCATTAAATTGTTCTTCGTAATTATACAATCACTTACGATTTTCTCAAAAATTAACAGCAAATCATAGTGTGCATCGCCAATGCTGATAACACACTTCTCCCATGTAGGTTACTCAGCGAGCCCTATCACAAACCTATTGCGACACCATGTTTTCCCACCGCAGTGGAAGTCCTCATTGTTCCCAGTCGCCCCTCCCGGGCGCCCCCCCCCCGCCGTAGTGCCCCTGGCGCCCCCTCATCCCCGGTGCCCCACCGGCGTCTCCTTGAAGCTATGACGAACAACCTGGCCCCACCGACAGAAGCACCCTTGTGCACCCGTAGTGCCCCTGGCGCCCCCTCATCCCCGGTGCCCCCACCGGTGTCTCCTTGCAGCTATGACGAACAACCTGGCCCCACCGACAGAAGCACCCTTGTGCACCCGTAGTGCCCCTGGCGCCCCCTCATCCCCGGTGCCCCCACCGGTGTCTCCTTGCAGCTATGACGAACAACCTGGCCCCACCGACAGAAGCACCCTTGTGCACCCGTAGTGCCTCTGGCGCCCCCTAATCCCCGGTGCCCCACCGGTGTCTCCTTGCAGCTATGACGAACAACCTGGCCCCACCGACAGAAGCAGCCTTGAACCAAGCCTGGCACCGCGTCGAACGACTCCATAAAACAGCGTTTACCGCCGGGCTTTCCAACAAAGCTCCGGGGCATTCCTCATCTGCACGGAGTCGGGTATTGCCTTGGGGGCAATCCAGACTCGAGGACGCACACTACGCATACTAAGCGAGCGTTTTGGTGAACCAGCCACAACTTAGCGCGTTTCATTAGTTTACCTATGGGGGGAGCCATCTGTTTTACTGCACGTGCTAAGTGGTGAGACACGGGTCAAGGAGAAACGTGTACGGATCCAGAAACGGATCCCGGATCCAAAACAATTTCTAGAAATTAAAGGATATGATAACGCAGCAGATTTCACGGGAAATTCCAGCAGTTGACCTGGGATTTTAGTAGTCATCTCGATACCATTAAGTCGCAGATCTCAGATCCGACAAGAGCCCGTTCAAAACTTCGAAGTGGATCTATGACTCCACGGGATCCAACAAAATGCCATATAAATCTCCACACAATGTATCAAATCGCGCGGCAGGATCTAATACGATGTCGAAGACTCAACATTGGCTACTGAACTCCGAGATCAGGTTTTGAGATCCTCGCACGTGTCTGACCTTATACCAACAGGACACAAAGGGCACACCCGTGTCGTGTCTCGTATGACACGGAAACACGACACGGGCCGTGTACCAACAGGACACACAGGGCACGCCCGTGTCGTGTCTCGGATGACACGGAAACACGACACGGGCCGTGTACCAAAAGGACACACAGGGCACGCCCGTGTCGTGCCTCATATGCACAGCGATCAAGCGGTCAGCGAACAGTTGTTCCACTTTTAATGACTAGTAGTAGCCCTGAGACACGGGGTAGAGAAGGGTAGCCATAGGGTAGCCTGCTACACGGGGTAGAGAAGGGTAGCTACAGGGTAGCCCGAGGTACGGGGTAGAGAAGGGTAGCCACATGGTAGCCTGCTACACGGGGTAGAGAAGGGTAGCTACAGGGTAGCCCGAGGCACGAGGTAGAGAAGAGTAGCCACAGGTTAGCCTCGAGACACGGGGTAGAGAAGGGTAGCCACAGGGTAACCTGCTATACGGGGTAGAGAAGGGTAGCCTCAGGGTAGCCCGAGACACAACGGTTGTTTCATAGAGATAGTGCTCATTAGAAGACGCTTCCGGCTTTGTATATCTGGAAGAGGTCCACGCACTAGTGCAGGTGCACCTGACCTGAAATATGAGGAGAAGGGATGTCCCAAAACACACAGAGAAAGAGCAGTCACTCCGGGACCTGTCAGATCCATGCTGGTAGGTTAAGACTGTGTTGCTGTCGGGTTAAGTTGACGATAGCGAATCTCCAGGTTGAAAAAGCTTCAATACCGTCCTCACCCAGAGGCGGACCCTGGACATGGGACATCGGACTATTCCCCCAACACCACTGGAATCGGCGGATAATTTACATATTTATGACGTTAAAGAAAGTCTTAGCTACTTTCACTTGGAGAGATTGCTTACAATCAGCCTGCAATGCACAAGGAAACCAAATGCGATGATTCTTTATAATTGTGTCAGATAATCTGGGTGTTATCCGCAAACCAGCTGGTTTGTCTGTTCTGGATATATTACGCCAGCGCGCCTAAATAAACGCTATCCCAACGCCATATCTAATATTTAATCGGGATATCATTCCAATCAAAATATATTTTCTTCCCAACTTCTATGATCCTGCCTATCCAAATGCATTTTTTAAATTTGACAATAAATCCATTGAATAAATTGACTCTATATTTCATACTCTGATCACTTGCCATTGTCCGGCCAGCGATCTCCATCGTCATTGGCCGTTAGCGGCTGCCGACAGCACTGCCAACGCTCTCCGAACACGGAGTCGTGCCGCGCCGCAGCGGGTCTCTGTTATGTGCTCTGTTCGGAGCCTTGCTTTCGACACGGCGGCGGCGGCGGCGGCGGTGGATGGTGGCGAGTGGATTGCGTTACAGATTTGTGAACGTTACATGCTCCGGGTTGGACGCGAGACGGAATAGTGAGAAGTCGTGACTTATCGTACGGAGAAAATGAACGTGAGATGAAAGCTGCCACGGGTGGTGGAGCTCTGAGATTGCTAGAAACCTGTGGGTATCATAAGAAGTTTTGGAGATATTTCGTCGTGTTTTGCGTAATCGGAACCTATAGCAGTGCGTTCTGTAAGCCAGTAGTTTGATGGAAATGCGACTGCAGCAGTAGAGGCCAGTAGAGGCCCGTTCCGGTCGAATTGGGACTATCAGTAGGTCAGTGTGACTAGCTTGACCTCGGTGTGGGGTAAGGTCTATCACGCGCGGCACGTGCTGAGGGGGCACAAAACTCCACCAGGGCGAAGGTTAAATATAAAGGATAGAGCTACTAGAGTCAATACAAAACGCAGCCTCATACTATGTGATATATTAATACAAAATGAAGCAAAGGAGACGACAGTTTCAGGCGTAGCTCATCTTCAGGTTTCATGATGACTTGAAGATGGGCTACGCCTGAAACTGTCGTCTCTTTTGTTTCATTTTGTTATTAATATATCACATAGTATGAAGCTGTGGTTTTTATTGACTCTATAATACATTATGAGCCCCAAAAACGCTATCCCACATGACAGAGCTGGCTTCTATCTCGAGACGAGAAAGTCTCAATGTTCTTGATTTGTTGTATCAAGTTTAGATATTCTCGTTTTTTAAATCTTGTTCAAAACTTCCCAAGTTGGTATGAAAGCATAAAGCACCAAAACACAACCTCCCCTATTACTTCCCTAATAAAGCACCCAAACACTACCTCCACTATTACTTCACTAATAAAGCACCAACACACTGCCTCCACTATTACTTCCCTAATAAAGCACCAAAACACTACTCCACTATTACTTCCCTAATAAAGCACCCAAACACTACCTCCACTATTACTTCCCTAATAAAGCACCAAAACACTACCTCCACTATTACTTCCCTAATAAAGCACCAAAACACTACTCCACTATTACTTCCCCAATAAAGCACCAAAACACTACTCCACTATTACTTCCCTAATACCAGTAGAGGTCACCTTTACTGCTCTATAATTTCCAAAGACCAGTCTGTGCTAGGCATTACCTGCTGTTGTTGTTTTTTTTTCTGCTGATGTTGTTTTCTCTGAGTCGTATGTTGGTCCGTGCGCCATGATATCTAGACCCGTGACCGGTGTACTATTGTGCGCCCGTGACCGGTACACTATTGTGCTCCGTTTGAGTGGCATGCAGCCATTGTATTCAAATCACGGCTGATGGGCTTGCGACGTCACGGTTCAGTGGTTCTGTGACGTCCTGGTTCGGTGGTTGTGTGACGTCATGGTTCGGTGATTTTGTGACGTCATGGTTCGGTGGTTCTGTGATGATGACCAAACACTGAGTCTCTTAATACCGTAATAATCGGCTCCGACACTGTGTTGATCAGATTGCCAGCTTCGTTGTGAGGCAACGAAGCGTGAAGAAAAGCATAATTAGCATAATTTATCGACGTCTTCTCTCGGGGTCTCGAATTGAAGTAAACATGGGAGGATTTCGTCAAACACTGGGATGAAGCGTGAATCGTTCTTTTTTCCTGAACTATGGTCCTAACAACCCGGTCGCAGACGACATAATTATCATAGTGCAACATACAATTTCCGAGGTCAAAATACACCATTGATTGCAGCAAATAAAAAAAAACTACGAATCAGCGCACAGTTTGATCGCTACACATCTGTTCTGTTCATCGAAAACGTCGAATCGATCGAAAACATCATTGTGATACTATCACATTGTCTTTAACACGCGCAGTGGAGAGGAATATGCCACTAACACGCAGTGGAGGGGGGGGGGGCACTTTAGTGCCCCCCCCAAAAGATCTCCACAAGTTTGAGAGCTACAATGATGAAACTTACGGAGTAGGTAGGTACTATGATGATCTACATTTTATAAAATTGTCTTGAATTTCAGTAAGTATCTTCAAGGTCAGACGAGGTCACGAACGTCAAATCTGACCAAATGTCACAGTTTTTTTTTGTATTACCTCTCTGACGTCACAGGTCACTAACAATGTGTCCAAAAATATTTCCGGAGATGAACATTGACATTGCCTACCGAATGGCATTTGAATAATCTCGATCCGACTGTTGATTCCGAAGATATCGATTTGTCGACCGCGATTCGGGCCGCCATCTTGGACTGAAAATCCATATAACTCAAAAATGTATCGACCGATTTTGATTTGCTTTTCGTCAAACGGTCCGCTATTTAGTTGGGGCAAAATCGCGCAAAAACCACCGGGCTGCTCTGCTTTATTGTTTTAGTTAATCACGAAAACACATGTGGAGGACACAAAAGTGCCCCCCCCCCCCCTCCCCCCTCCACTGCGCACGTTAAGTACACGCGTGATATATTAGATCACCACATATGCTTTACGTGCTCATATGCTCCATGTGACCATTATTCGGGGCAAGCGTCAGCATTGAATGCAATCTAGCTAGTCCTGACAAAAGTCGAAAACGTGGCCACCAGAAGCCAGAACCCTGCCGCAATCGACTCAAGCCACTCTGCTGACTTCCGCCCTTCAGGACCTTCAAGCTGTTCAGGCTCTTCGGGCTAGAAACCTGCCCGAACAATGGAACTGTTATTGGTCCAAGACTTCTGACTATCTCATAGTAAGACACATACAACCTCAACAATGCCCGTTTGTCCCCTGCGATCACGGAGCTCTGGAAAGCAGCGCAAGCCACCTCTCACGCCTCTGTCGTGTCACGCCTTTCACGCCTCTGCTGTGGCATGCCACTCATGCCCTGTGAAGTGACGAAGGAGCGACTGAGGCGAGAGGGGAGGAGGGCCTGTTGAAAGGTGGCAGACGCGTCGCCTCCCATTTGAGGCACGAGCGCGTCGTTCCTCGTACAATGCGCGAACACAGGCATAGGCGGAAAATGACGACGAATTATTCATGCATTAAAAAGCTTCTATTGTTGTGCACATCAGTCCTGCCCATGCGAACGCTCCACACATGTGAAATGATCTTCACACTATTTCACACAATAGTGTCACTAAAGTCACTAAGTAAATAGTGTCACCAGAGTCACTAGTCAATAGTGTCACCAGAGTCACTAGTCAATAGTGTCACCAGAGTCACTAGTCAATAGTGTCAACCAGAGCCACTAGTCAATAGTGTCACCACCAGAGTGACTAGTCAATGGTGTCACTAAAGTCACTAGTCAATAGTGTCACTAAAGCCACTAGTCAATAGTGTCACTAAAGTCACTAGTCAATAGTGTCACTAGAGTCACTAGTCAATATTGTCACTAAAGTCACTAGTCAATATTGTCACTAGTCAATAGTCAATAGTGTCACCAGAGTCACTAGCCAATAGTGTCACTAGTCACTTGTCAATAGTGTAATTTACACTGTATGCTGCTTTCATAGTTTCAATTTTCTGCATGGCGTCCAAGCTTTCCCATGACGAACAGCAACCTGTTGTCATTTCTGAAGCTCGGTCAAAAGCAGCTCAAGCCTGGCGACACACTGGGTCCGCCAGCTAGCTGACTCTGCCTCAGGGGTCACACAAGGCCACCCCCCCCCCCCCCGCCGTGGGGGGGGGGGTGAAAGTGAAGGCACCGGCAGCGCAGATTGACGCACAGCCGGGCCGCAGATTGGAGCCGGGATCGCAGATGGGGATCAGAGGTGAAAACAACAGATGGAACTGCTGAGGAGATTCAGGGACAGGAGCTGGGATCGCAGATGGGGATCAGAGGTGAAAACAACAGATGGAACTGCTGAGGAGATTCAGGGACAGGAGCTGGGATCGCAGATGGGGATCAGAGGTGAAAACAACAGATGGAACTGCTGAGGAGATTCAGGGACAGGAGCTGGGATCGCAGATGGGGATCAGAGGTGAAAACAACAGATGGAACTGCTGAGGAGATTCAGGGACAGGAGCCGGGATCGCAGATGGGGATCAGAGGTGAAAACAACAGATGGAACTGCTGAGTAGATTCAGGGACGGAGCAGTTGTGTGCTGAGGAGATTCAGGGACAGGAGCAGTTGTGTGCTGAGGAGATTCAGGGACAGGAGCAGTTGTGTGCTGAGGAGATTCAGGGACAGGATCAGTTGTGTGCTGAGGAGATTCAGGGACAGGAGCAGTTGTGTGCTGAGTAGATTCAGGGACAGGATCAGTTCTGTGCTGAGGAGATTCAGGGACAGGAGCAGTTGTGTGTTGAGGAGATTCAGGGACAGGATCAGTTGTGTGCTGAGGAGATTCAGGGACAGGATCAGTTTTGTGCTGAGGAGATTCAGGGACAGGAGCAGTTGTGTGCTGAGGAGATTCAGGGACAGGAGCAGTTGTGTGCTGAGGAGATTCAGGGACAGGAGCAGGTGTGCGCTGAGGAGATTCAGGGACAGGATCAGTTGTGTGCTGAGGAGATTCAGGGACAGGAGCAGCTGTGTGCGGAGGAGATTCAGGGACAGGAGCAGTTGTGTGCGGAGAAGGTGGAATGTGTGGCAGGATTCACAGTAAGTCTACATTGGCACGAGTGAACTGTTTTTTTTTTAGATAGAAAAAAAATCAGTATAATTAGTATTCATATTAAATGAATGGTGTTTGGTAGTGATGCAATCGATCTGGATCGATTTATTTATTTATTTGATTGGAGTTTGTTTAACAAAGTCGTGTCATTGTCAAAGCAGGCGGCGACACTTCTGATAACTTTGACACACCATTCCATTCCTCACCATTCCAATTCCATCGCTCCCTTAACACGGCATTGCCTGGGGTCTCAACCGAACGTTATTGACTGGGGGAGGGGGGGGGGGGTAACCCTCGCCAGTGCAAGGGGTGGATGCCACCCCGCTCGGTTTCTCGGCAATAACTCGCGTAAATATCAACTGATTGCAATGAAACTTTCAGTACCCTACTTGTGAACAATTTGACACATATTCTGATTTTGTTTAAGTTGTAGGTCACATGACCCGTGACTTTTGACCTGTTTCACCAGGTCATGTCAGGCGCAACTGGCGTCCGTGGTATTGATCGTTGTAACTTGTGCAGTCTCATAGTGTTTGTTGTTCAGGATCATATGCACAGGTGTTTCCAGGTGACAGTTGTGATTTCACTTGAGATTGTGACCTCGACTGACCTTTTCAGAGGTCAACCGAGGTCACTGACCTCCGATGACCTGATATTACTTTTTTGGCTTCTGGCAGTTTCTAGGACATTTGGTTACGCTGATTTCAAATATGGGATCCAATTTACATAAGTATATGTTCTACTGGGGTCATGCGCCTCCACAGGTCAACCGAGGTCACTGACCTCAAATGACCCGACATGACCTGAGATGACCTTTTTGGAATTTGGCAGTGTCTAGGACATTTTGTGACGCTGATTTAAAATTTGGCACCCCTTTAGCATAATTATATGCTCATTCGCTATTCTAGCTTGATACAATTAAATGTATACGCATTTACAATTGTGTTGAATTTTGGGTCATTGCCATGACCTCAGAGGTCACCTAATGACCTATGACCTTAAAATTGGGTATCATTGACTTCCTCTCGTGACACGCAACACGCTCGTTTTTAATCGAAGCTCTAGCCTAATTAGGGGCGGAACGCTAGGGGGGGGGGGGGGTTGTACCCCCCTGCACGGTCACGCACTGTTCGGGCGTGACCGTGCAGGGGGTACAACCTCGCCCTCGCCTCACGCGCTGCATGGGCGAGGGTTAAACACCATCCTGGTTATCTTCCGAACCAATGATCGCAGCGAGAAGCACAAGGCGGCAATTTAAATCTTTCAATGAGATGAATCTAAAGCATACTAAAAAATGTCAATGTGATGTCAAATGTCAGGTCTCCAGGTCCAGGGTCAAAATCGATGTATTTGAGCTTATGGGCCATATTTTCCATCCACAGCCTTCGATTACAACCATGATCACCCAAAGTGCTTCCAAAGGTATGATACACATCCCGAATGACCTAAAGTGAGATTGTTACCCAAGGTAAAGGTAATGGCCAGGTCACAAAAGGTCACTATGCTTAAAATATCTACGAAAATGATGCAACATATGTTTTGTGATAAATTTTACACGTATAATTTGATAGTAATAGTCATTTTACCACCTGACATCATTTACGTGAAGTTAATGTCAAATTTAGGTCAAGTTCAGGTCACGGTCATATATTTTACTTGATAAATCTAAATAAAAAAGGCATGCTTCTAGACCAGTTTTGTTTCAGAAATACAGTGGGGCAATGTATTTGTCTGTATTTGGTCCACCAAGGCAAAAAACACAAACATTTTGAAATTTGACGTCATGAGTAACCCATACTTTAGATGTCATACGTCAGTCAAAAGTAACATAAATGTGATATCAATCTAACATTTGGTATGGTAGTTTCCCATATTTGGTTCTCTGACATGTATTCCGGCTTTTTGAATATCTTCGAAAAATTCGATTTTGTAGGCATTTTTAACAAAAAAGTTTATTGTATTTTTTGGGGTCAAAACCCAACATTGTCAAAATTCTGAGACAGCTTGTTTGTAGCCCTTGCAATGTTTTGTCTTTTGGCGTTTTTCGATTGCATTTTGCTTTAAATATGGCATTTGTACGGCCTGGCAAATGGTAGCTGATTTTGGTGCAAAACTCGTGTGTTGTGTCACTAAATTTGATATAACTCAAATTTGTCGACGAAATTGCGTTATTGTTCCACAGAAGACGTAAACGTGATGTTTAAGAAGGTACTCGAAGTTTCACGTTGATAGCACTATTCGTTTTTGAGATATTACAAATATTACTCGGGGAGGGGGCGTTAAACGCCCCCCCCCCCCCCCCCCCCCCCCCCCCCCCCCCCTCCGCCCCCCAGTCAACGGCGGGTTAACTCGTTCAGGCAACCCGTAAATGCAAGCCTTTCGCTTCCTCCGCAGTGTCATCTCCACTGTCACCTCTCATAAAACTCCAACGACGCTGTTAAAATCCCCAAACCACAGCGGGCTGGAGAATTTCACAACTCCGGAACATCCCAGATGCGCAGCTCTTCCCATTCAAGGCGCCTCGTAAACGCACGTGCCCATGACGTCAGAGAGCACCTCTGATTCCGGAGGTACTGACGAGCAGGAGGCGACGGCGGTGCCGGCGCACTTTCCACTAATTACCTGAGCTGAGGGTGAAAGTGCGCGCGAGGCTCGGGCAGCCAGGCGCCTGGCAGAGTATAGAGGTGCATATTCGAGTGGCAAGGCTGGAGTTTAGAGGTGCAGGTCCATAGCTGAGTCGAGCGGGTGATTTGGTGTGATATTATGTACATGGTATGAGTGGTTGAGGAATTTCAGTCTGTGTGTCATGTGTAATGCATACAGATGAAATCAGTAGCACTGGATTAATTCAGAAACTAGTTCCAAGCTGCACCCTTTCGTCACCAAACTGCACCTCTTCTCCCGCCTTCCCGTACAGTGCCGCCGGGGAGGTATCGTGGTGTGGCAACCTCACCACGCCATGGTAGAGGTCACCCCACAGCGTATCATCAGCGAACCCGCTTGGGTCACTTCGAAGGACGTATCACAGGCATCAGTCGTTATTTGTGATGAATGTTTAGCGGCAGAGAAACTGCAATGGTCGCATGCCGTGGGGTACGTTCACCCTGTTCCTACCGCGGGTAGACAGGGGACCTGTTGGGGACTCCAGGTCTCCAATCTATGACAACAGGACTCCAATCAACTCCAATCTATGACACCGAGGTCAGGGCATCATTCACCACAGTGGCGGCGTATCCAAGGTCATTCATAGCCCAAAGTGTGTGTAGTGTAACCATAATATATATAGCGTCTTGACAAGCCGGTTTAAACCTGGCATACGCTGATATGGCCTCTCATGTTCCAATGGTCGTGCGGGTCCTGTGCCTTGGTGCACGCGCCACGTGCTGCGGTGCACGTACCGCGGTGCACGTGCGCTGCCGGGCAGAAGGATGATTTGTAATCCCGGGGTTGAAGACCTGTTGAGACTAGCACTACTGACCACGGTGACTAGTAGTCGTTTTTTGTGTGGACAGCGGTTTGCGGCGGTTTACTGTGGTTGTATGGTCAGCGTTCCGTGGCGTGTGAGCGTTGTAGACGTATTGGCGTGTTACATTGCCGTGGCGTGTGAGCGTTGTAGACGTATTGGCGTGTTACATTGCCGTGGCGTGTGAGCGTTGTAGACGTATTGGCGTGTTACATTGCCGGTAGAGCGGAACTGTGGTTGTTTGGTCAGCGTTCTGTGGCGTGTGAGCGTTGTAGACGTATTGGCGTGTTACATTGCCGTGGCGTGTGAGCGTTGTAGACGTATTGGCGTGTTACATTGCCGTGGCGTGTGAGCGTTGTAGACGTATTGGCGTGTTACATTGCCGTGGCGTGTGAGCGTTGTAGACGTATTGGCGTGTTACATTGCCGTGGCGTGTGAGCGTTGTAGACGTATTGGCGTGTTACATTGCCGTGGCGTGTGAGCGTTGTAGACGTATTGGCGTGTTACATTGCCGTGGCGTGTGAGCGTTGTAGACGTATTGGCGTGTTACATTGCCGTGGCGTGTGAGCGTTGTAGACGTATTGGCGTGTTACATTGCCGTGGCGTGTGAGCGTTGTAGACGTATTGGCGTGTTACATTGCCGTGGCGTGTGAGCGTTGTAGACGTATTGGCGTGTTACATTGCCGTGGCGTGTGAGCGTTGTAGACGTATTGGCGTGTTACATTGCCGTGGCGTGTGAGCGTTGTAGACGTATTGGCGTGTTACATTGCCGTGGCGTGTGAGCGTTGTAGACGTATTGGCGTGTTACATTGCCGTGGCGTGTGAGCGTTGTAGACGTATTGGCGTGTTACATTGCCGTGGCGTGTGAGCGTTGTAGACGTATTGGCGTGTTACATTGCCGTGGCGTGTGAGCGTTGTAGACGTATTGGCGTGTTACATTGCCGTGGCGTGTGAGCGTTGTAGACGTATTGGCGTGTTACATTGCCGTGGCGTGTGAGCGTTGTAGACGTATTGGCGTGTTACATTGCCGTGGCGTGTGAGCGTTGTAGACGTATTGGCGTGTTACATTGCCGTGGCGTGTGAGCGTTGTAGACGTATTGGCGTGTTACATTGCCGTGGCGTGTGAGCGTTGTAGACGTATTGGCGTGTTACATTGCCGTGGCGTGTGAGCGTTGTAGACGTATTGGCGTGTTACATTGCCGTGGCGTGTGAGCGTTGGAGACGTATTGGCGCGTTACATACATGTTTTAGCGTTGGGCAAATAATGTCATAGTCGATCTGCGAACGCTTTGAAGATCAGCATGAATTGGGTACATATGTACAATAAAGTGAGGGCAATACACTGAACTAAATAAAATCAGACGAAAATAAACTGTGCAGGTTATTTTCCCGGCACCGCAGGATATCGGTAATTAATCAGGATAATTGTAAATTAGTTGGCATGGTGAATTGCACCACTTGTATTTTCCACGGTATCATAACATACTTTTAACAAGATTGAATTAGATGTGGCTTCAACAACATTACCGAACCTGTTCTGATTCGGCATCTGATCGGTTTGAGCTCCACTTCATTGGCATTACATATCCCTGCAGAGAATGTGATCCTTTGATGTTCCTTTGGCGAACCTTTGAAGCAAATGTTCTTCTATGCGAACATTTGGCTGGCGTTTGCCGAGCCCGAGAGCTTGGTTCACCCTAATCACTATCATCATAGTTCACCTTAATCACTGATTACTATGATTCACCCTAATCACTGATCATCATGGTTCACCCTAATAACTGATCATCATGGTTCACCCTAATCACTGATCATCATGGTTCACCCTAATCACTGATTACTATGGTTCACCCTAATCACTGATTACTATGGTTCACCCTAATCACTGATCATCATGGTTCACCCTAATTACTGATCATCATGGTTCACCATAATAACTGATCATCATGGTTCACCCTAATCACTGATCATCATGGTTCACCCTAATTACTGATCATCATGGTTCACCATAATAACTGATCATCATGGTTCACCCTAATCACTGATCATCATGGTTCACCCTAATCACTGATTACTATGGTTCACCCTAATCACTGATTACTATGGTTCACCCTAATTACTGATCATCATGGTTCACCCTAATCACTGATCATCATGGTTCACCCTAATCACTGATCATCATGATTCACCCTAATCACTGATTACTATGGTTCACCCTAATCACTGATCATCATGGTTCACCCTAATCACTGATCATCATGGTTCACCCTAATTACTGATTACTATGGTTCACCCTAATCACTGATCATCATGGTTCACCCTAATTACTGATTAATATGGTTCACCCTAATCACTGATCATCATGGTTCACCCTAATCACTGATTTCTATGGTTCACCCTAATCACTGATCATCATGGTTCACCCTAATCACTGATTACTATGGTTCACCCTAATAACTGATCATCATGGTTCACCCTAATCACTGATCATCATGGTTCACCCTAATCACTGATTACTATGGTTCACCCTAATCACTGATTACTATGGTTCACCCTAATCACTGATTACTATGGTTTACCCTAATCACTGATCATCATGGTTCACCCTAATTACTGATCATCATGGTTCACCATAATCACTGATCATCATGGTTCACCATAATCACTGATCATCATGGTTCACCATAATAACTGATCATCATGGTTCACCTTAATCACTGATCATCATGGTTCACCCTAATCACTGATTACTATGGTTCACCCTAATCACTGATCATCATGGTTCACCCTAATAACTGATCATCATGGTTCACCCTAATCACTGATCATCATGGTTCACCCTAATCACTGATTACTATGGTTCACCCTAATCACTGATTACTATGGTTCACCCTAATCACTGATTACTATGGTTCACCCTAATCACTGATCATCATGGTTCACCCTAATCACTGATCATCATGATTCACCCTAATCACTGATTACTATGGTTCACCCTAATCACTGATCATCATGGTTCACCCTAATCACTGATCATCATGGTTCACCCTAATTACTGATTACTATGGTTCACCCTAATCACTGATCATCATGGTTCACCCTAATTACTGATTAATATGGTTCACCCTAATCACTGATCATCATGGTTCACCCTAATCACTCATTTCTATGGTTCACCCTAATCACTGATCATCATGGTTCACCCTAATCACTGATTACTATGATTCACCCTAATCACTGATCATCATGGTTCACCCTAATCACTGATCATCATGGTTCACCCTAATCACTGATCATCATGGTTCACCCTAATCACTGATCATCATGGTTCACCCTAATTACTGATTAATATGGTTCACCCTAATCACTGATCATCATGGTTCACCCTAATCACTGATTTCTATGGTTCACCCTAATCACTGATCATCATAGTTCACCCTAATCACTGATTACTATGATTCACCCTAATCACTGATCATCATGGTTCACCCTAATCACTGATCATCATGGTTCACCCTAATCACTGATTACTATGATTCACCCTAATCACTGATCATCATGGTTCACCATAATCACTGATCATCATGGTTCACCATAATAACTGATCATCATGGTTCACCCTAATCACTGATCATCATGGTTCACCCTAATTACTGATTACTATGGTTCACCCTAATCACTGATCATCATGGTTCACCCTAATTACTGATTAATATGTTTCATCCTAATCACTGATCATCATGGTTCACCCTAATCACTGATTTCTATGGTTCACCCTAATCACTGATCATCATGGTTCACCCTAATCACTGATTACTATGATTCACCCTAGTCACTGATCATCATGGTTCACCATAATAACTGATCATCATGGTTCACCCTAATCACTGATCATCATGGTTCACCCTAATCACTGATTACTATGGTTCACCCTAATCACTGATCATCATGGTTCACCTTAATCACTGATCATCATGGTTCACCCTAATCACTGATCATCATGGTTCACCCTAATCACTGATTACTATGGTTCACCCTAATCACTGATCATCATGGTTCACCTTAATCACTGATCATCATGGTTCACCCTAATCACTGATCATCATGGTTCACCCTAATCACTGATTACTATGGTTCACCCTAATCACTGATCATCATGGTTCACCCTAATCACTGATCATCATGGTTCACCCTAATCACTGATTACTATGGCTCACCCTAATCACTGATTACTATGGTTCACCCTAATCACTGATTACTATGGTTCACCCTAATCACTGATTACTATGGTTCACCCTAATCACTGATCATCATAGTTCACCCTAATCACTGATTACTATGGTTCACCCTAATCACTGATTTCTATGGTTCACCCTAATCACTGATCATCATGGTTCACCCTAATCACTGATTACTATGATTCACCCTAATCACTGATTACTATGGTTCACCCTAATCACTGATTACTATGGTTCACCCTAATCACTGATTACTATGGTTCACCCTAATCACTGATTACTATGGTTCACCCAAATCACAGATTACTATGGTTCACCCTAATCACTGATTACTATGGTTCACCCTAATCACTGATTACTATGTTTCACCCTAATCACTGATCATAGGTTGCGACATAAAGAGATCACCTGTCACCAGCCTGATAGCGATCTGAGACAGGTGCAGGCCATCGATCTGTGTCACCAGCCTGATAGCGATCTGAGACAGGTGCAGGCCATCGATCTGTGTCACCAGCCTGATAGCGATCTGAGACAGGTGCAGGCCATCGATCTGTGTCACCAGCCTGATAGCGATCTGAGACAGGTGCAGGCCATCGATCTGTGTCACCAGCCTGACAGCGATCTGAGACAGGTGCAGGCCATCGATCTGTGTCACCAGCCTGACAGCGATCTGAGACAGGCATTTCGATACGCTGGATAGCATAAGCGTATAGGAAAAGGAAGACGTTGGCCGGGGGCATGCTCCCTTTGGGTATTTTTGTATTTGTATTGTGTTGAATTAGGACAAAATTAGAGTAAACTGTACACCAAGACGAGAAGAGCTCATATATGCAAATGAACGGCATGGTGGGTTTCTCCCAAAATACGAGGGAAGTTAATTTGTCCCCCACCTTACGTGACGTTCCTACAACCCTGCTGGGAGTCCAGTGACGTCACAATGGGCGTGCGTTGCTCTGCGATGACATCAGTGGAAGCCTGGACTAGAGCGGAATATAGCATTATTTCTTTCTAGGTTCTTCAAAGCGGCACATTCTATGGTGGCAGATAGTCGTAAATGGTTGTAATAAATAATAAATATAGGTAATATTGTAATCAATGGTACCGATAGAAAGGTCAACGGCAATTCGTCTTTACAAAACGTATCGATTCAATAGAACGGGTTGAAGACACTTGTGTCGATCACAATGCCGAAAATACGACTTAGCTTGGCGAACAGTGATTGCCACGAGAGTAAGTTATCGAGCTCGTTATCAAGATCAACGCAATTCTTCGACATATACATGGCTATCGAAGTTGGGCATTTCTGATGAATTAATGACTAGTTAATTGAAGCGAGGAAATGCTGCTAAAATAAATCAGATCGAAGATATGCCGCATTCCATCGCGCTCAGTTAAGGAGTCGGCCAAAGGTTAAGTTTCGTTCAAACCGTCCTGTATAACTGGCTACGCCTTATATCATGCAAAGTAGTTCCCTTGACAAGAATGAAGATTGGCAGATAGTGCAGGTGCAAAAATGTTGCATTCTAATTTTCAGACCAGGAGTTTCACCTAACTTTGTATCCTTTGACACGAGGATTTGAAGTGAAGTGGTTGTATCCTACACTACAGTAGAGTAGAATAGGGACTCAAAGAATCTGAGAACAGTTGAAGCAAGAGGAAAGTCCTTATATTTCCTCCCCTTATTTCCATGCTAAATCATCGCTTTGTTTTCTCCCTCTCTTCCCACTCAATTATTATGTACCGCACTCGCTCCTCCATCTCTCCCACCCTCCGTTGTTATCTCCTCTCTCCTTCTCTTTCTCCAGCCCTCCTCTTTCCTCCCCCTCTTTTCATATCTCTCTTCCCACTCTATTCTTATACCTCACTCGCTCTTTCCATCCCTCCCACCCTACTTTCCTATCTCCTCGTTCCTTCTCTGCCTTCAACCTTCCTCTCTCCCGCTCTCCTCTCTCCTTCTCTTTCTCCTCCCTCCTCCCTCCTCCTTGCCTCCCTCTCTCCCGCGCGACTAATCCCTCCTCTCCTGCCTGCTTTAGCCGTGAACTTCGTGCACCGAAACTTTCCATTTGGCGCTCTATATAATCGTGCCTGTCCGCTCCCGCCCCCATCCACTGGCTACCGAGGGGAGGGGGAGGGCAGCGACCGGACGCCGGACGCTGAACCTTTCACCTGTGAATACGGTCAGACTGCTAGTCTGGAGCGGCGCCACCGCGGGCCAACCAGCGTGTATAGCAGAGACAGAGCGTCTGCACAAGCCGTGCACGGCAGTTGTGCACCGTGTGCACGGTGTGCACAGCAGTGAGGTGCACGGTGGGGTGCTCGTCACTGGGCGCTGGATGTAAACTCGACGGTAAAGTGAGAGTTATGGAGTGGGTTAGTGGAAGTCACTCAGAGTCAGTGGTCGATGAGTCGATGAGTTTGTTGTCGATGATCCCTGGTTCAAGTGTGCAGGTGATATAAGTGTTCAGGTGGTAGAGGTGTGCAGGTGCAACGGGGAAGTGAGAGTGGTGAGGGTGTGAGTTGA
This sequence comes from Chirona hameri, assembly GCA_036785665.1. Classification (NCBI taxonomy): domain Eukaryota; kingdom Metazoa; phylum Arthropoda; class Thecostraca; order Balanomorpha; family Balanidae; genus Chirona; species Chirona hameri. The sequence continues at coordinate 64,169 of JAXIVJ010002381.1, forward strand.
TGACACTCAGTCACTCGGAGCCTGCTGACATGGTCCATTTCCCCCACAACGACTGGAGGGAGTCGGAAATTGACTCATTTCTTGATGTTAGGGAAAATGTCAGCTATTTTTGCCAGGGGAAGTTTGGTTCAAATAAGTTGTCAATGCATATGGAAACGAATTCAGATGACTCAGAATCTATGTCATGTTTGTATCCCTCCCCCCCCCAAAAAAAGGCCGTTCTGGGTCCACCCTTATCGGAGCCTGTTCGCAGTGGCCACAAGTCGCCGTATTCAGATGTGACAGGGAGGTGAGAATGTGTCAGGGATGTGAGAATGTGTCGGGAGGTGAGAAGGTGTCGGGAGGTGAGAATGTGTCAGGGATGTGAGAATGTGTCAGGAATGTGATAACGTGTCGGGAGGCGAGGACGTGTCAGGGATGTGAGAATGTGTCAGGGAGGTGAGAATGTGTCAGGGATGTGAGAATGTGTCAGGGATGTGAGAATGTGTCGGGAGGTGAGAATGTGTCAGGGATGTGAGAACGTGTCGGGAGGTGAGAATGTGTCAGGGATGTGAGAATGTGTCGGGGATGTGTGATTTGATGTTGCTCTGAGACTGCAGACAGCGGGCACGGGGGGGGGGGGGGGGGAAGTGATGTGTTAGTTTTCCGGTATAGCCTACTTTCGGGAGGTGATGTGTTAGTTTTCCGGTATAGCCTCCTTTCGGGAGGTGATGTGTTAGTTTGCCGGTATAGCCTCCTTTCGGGAGGTGATGTGTTAGTTTTCCGGTATAGCCTCCTTTCGGGAGGTGATGTGTTAGTTTTCCGGTATAGCCTCCTTTCGGGAGGTGATGTGTTAGTTTTCCGGTATAGCCTCCTTTCGGGAGGTGATGTGTTAGTTTGCCGGTATAGCCTCCTTTCGGGAGGTGATGTGTTAGTTTGCCGGTATAGCCTCCTTTCGGGAGGTGATGTGTTAGTTTGCCGGTATAGCCTCCTTTCGGGAGGTGATGTGTTAGTTTGCCGGTATAGCCTCCTTTCGGGAGGTGATGTGTTAGTTTGCCGGTATAGCCTCCTTTCGGGAGGTGATGTGTTAGTTTTCCGGTATAGCCTCCTTTCGGGAGGTGATGTGTTAGTTTGCCGGTATAGCCTCCTTTCGGGAGGTGATGTGTTAGTTTGCCGGTATAGCCTCCTTTCGGGAGGTGATGTGTTAGTTTTCCGGTATAGCCTCCTTTCGGGAGGTGATGTGTTAGTTTGCCGGTATAGCCTCCTTTCGGGAGGTGATGTGTTAGTTTGCCGGTATAGCTTCCTTTCGGGAGGTGATGTGTTAGTTTGCCGGTATAGCCTCCCATGAGGACCATGGTGAGGGAAATGAGTCGTTACTCTATGATTATAAGATCTACGAATGATATGTGTAAGCGACATCAGTTGTTACAATTTCACAGGTCTCGCATATCTCTTTTGCGGGTGATAATTGCTTATTAGATGGCAAATGTTCAACACAGGAGTATGACTGGGAAAACACGCGATGGTGGTAAGAAATTAACCCATATTAGCGCAGGGAAAACACATGAGAAGTTCGGTAACTTTTCCATGACTAACAGGCTATTATAGTAACATGTGATCTAGGATCTATGTGAAATAAAACATTCGTTAAACGACGTTAAATGGTATCTGTCAGAGTCCGATATATCTTAAGATAATGATTGTAATAAACAAACAAAGAACCATCACATCACATGAGAAAACAGCATTACGCTGGACCACTTGATCGATATTCATTCCGCGATGTCCTCTAACCTTTCACTTCCGTCAGCCGTCGTCGCACGGTCATCCGTCACACAAATCAAATATGCTAATCACTCGCAGCCAGGCATATCACGTGCCGTGTGCAAATCACGCACTTCTGCCGCGGAGAATTCCGATGTCGCTGTGTCACCTCGGCGAAAAACACGACGTTGCCCCACACCCGGTAGAGAAGGTGGTTTCCAAACGCAACCCGTGCCATGCCGTGTTGTTGTGAAGCGGGCTCGAAGCGAGTATGCCACCAGATGGTAGGCGGTGGAGATGCGAGATGCTCAGATAGCAGAGAAGGTACGCCTGCCACAGGCGGATGGTTTACAGATTCTCAGAGAGGATTTTCTGATAGAAAGTGCAGACAATTGTGTGGAGAATGATAAGGGTGATAGTAATATGCCGAACGATGAGATAGGATATACAGCACGTGATTTTGTAAACTGTTGTTACAATATGTGTTCTATATTGTTTAAGTATTATATTGAGCATATAGCCTTCTGGTCATTCTGTATTCAGACGCTTACAAAATTGTTGTATACTCAACACTCATATATGTCGCACACATACACAGCTTATTCTTTCTGGAGGGAGCATAAGCCTGTTACTTTTCTTCAGCAGTAAAACCATTGTTAGGGTATCTGCAAAGTTATTTTCTCTTCCACTGAAATCAACCGAAATTGGGCTGACAGCTATATTTCCATTACATTATGAGAGTCATCCTATTTGCTTCGTGCCTGTGCAGTGTGCAGTGTGCAGTGTGCAGTGTGCAGTGTGCAGTGTGCAGTGTGCAGTGTGCAGTGTGCAGTGTGCGGTGTGCAGTGTACAGTGTACAGTGTACAGTGTACAGTGTGCAGTGTGCAGTGTGCAGTCTGCAGTGTACAGTGTGCAGTGTGCGGTGTACAGTGCACAGTGTACAGTGTACAGTGTGCAGTGTGCAGTGTGCAGTGTGCAGTGTACAGTGTACAGTGTGCAGTGTGCAGTGTGCAGTGTGCAGTGTGCAGTGTGCAGTGTACAGTGTACAGTGTGCAGTGTGCAGTGTGCAGTGCACAGTGTGCAGTGTGTAGTGTGCAGTGTGCAGTGTGCAGTGCACAGTGTGCAGTATGCAGTGTGCAGTGTGCAGTGTGCAGTGTACAGTGTGCAGTGTGCAGTGTGCAGTATGCAGTGTGCAGTGTGCAGTGTGCGGTGTGCAGTGCACAGTGTACAGTGTGCAGTGTGCAGTGTGCAGTGTGCAGTGTGCAGTGTGCAGTGTGCAGTGCACAGTGTGCGGTGTACAGTGTGCAGTATGCAGTGTGCGGCGTGCAGTGTGCAGTATGCAGTGTGTACAGTGTGCAGTGTGCAGTGTGCAGTGTGCAGTGTGCAGTGTGCAGTGCACAGTGTGCAGTGTGCAGTGTGCAGTGTGCAGTGTGCAGTGTGCAGTGCACAGTGTGCAGTGTGCAGTGTGCAGTGTGTACAGTGTACAGTGTGCAGTGTGCAGTGTGCAGTATGCAGTGTGCAGTGTGCGGTGTGCGGTGCACAGTGTACAGTGTGCAGTATGCAGTGTGCAGTGTGCAGTGTGTCTGTGTGGTGTGCAGTGTGCAGTATGCAGTGTGCCTGTGCAGTGTACAGTGTGCGGTGTGCAGTGTGCAGTGTGCAGTGTGCAGTGTGCAGTGTGCAGTGTGCAGTGTACAGTGTGCAGTGTGCAGTGTGCAGTGTGCAGTGTGCAGTGTGCAGTGTGCAGTGTGCGGTGTACAGTGTGCAGTGTGCGGTGTGCGGTGCACAGTGTACAGTGTGCAGTATGCAGTGTGCAGTGTGCAGTGTGCGGTGTGCAGTGTGCAGTGTGCGGTGTGCAGTGTGCAGTATGCAGTGTGCGGTGTGCAGTGTGCAGTGTGCAGTATGCAGTGTGCAGTGTGCAGTGTGCGGTGTGCAGTGTGCAGTGTGCACAGTGTGCAGTGTGCAGTGTGCAGTGTGCACAGTGTGCAGTGTGCAGTGTGCAGTGTGCAGTGTGCACAGTGTGCAGTGTGCAGTGTGCAGTGTGCAGTGTGCAGTGTGCAGTATGCAGTGTGCAGTGTGCAGTGTGCAGTGTGCAGTGTGCAGTGTGCGGTGTACAGTGTGCAGTGTGCGGTGTGCGGTGCACAGTGTGCAGTGTGCAGTATGCAGTGTGCAGTGTGCAGTGTGTGGTGTGCAGTGTGCAGTGTGCAGTGTGCACAGTGTGCAGTGTGCAGTGTGCAGTGTGCAGTGTGCAGTGTGCAGCGTGCAGTATGCAGTGTGCGGTGTGCAGTGTGCAGTGTGCAGTGTGCAGTGCACAGTGTGCAGTGTGCAGTGTGCAGTGTGCAGTGTGCAGTGTGCAGTGTGCAGTGTGCAGTGTACAGTGTGCAGTGTGCAGTGTGCAGTGTGCAGTGTGCAGTGTGCAGTGTGCAGTGTGCGGTGTGTATTGTGCAGTATACAGTGTGCGGTGTGCAGTGTGCAGTGTGCAGTATGCAGTGTGCAGTGTGCAGTGTGCGGTGTGCAGTGTGCAGTGTGCAGTGTGCAGTGTGCGGTGCACAGTGTGCAGTGTGCGGTGTGCGGTGCACAGTGTACAGTGTGCAGTATGCAGTGTGCAGTGTGCAGTGTGCGGTGTGCAGTGTGCAGTGTGCACAGTGTGCAGTGCGCAGTGTGCGGTGTGCGGTGTGCAGTGTGCAGTGTGCAGTGTGCAGTGTGCACTGCACAGTGTGCGGTGTACAGTGTGCCTGTGCAGTATGCAGTGTGCCTGTGCAGTGTACAGTGTGCAGTGTGCAGTGTGCAGTGTGCAGTGTGCAGTGTGCAGTGTGCAGTGTGCAGGGCCAGTTTGCAGGGATGGACCGCAGTCAGTCCCTCCCTAGCATCAAGCCACATAATTGATTCTGTAGTCCAGCCATGACCTATGTCTATACCCGTCATCTAACCCCTTCCTGGCTCTGTCAGTCAGGGTCGCCCGAGCCCCGAGGTTCTACCCAGAGTCCAGACCGCCCGCCGGCACGGTGGCGGCGTTGGCTCGGCAATGGGGTCAAAGGTCCTTCTTACAACCCCTCGGCATCGGTTGCCAGGCGGTTGCCAGGCGGCGGCCCCGTGGCCCGGCGGTGGCGACCCCACCCACAAATGTGGGTCAAGGAGACACACAGCCCTGTGGAGCCTCGACCTAGGGCATGGTAGAGGATTTAGGTGAGACAGAAGGTAGACTGTGGCTGCTGAAACCTTAACCCGGAGCATGGTAGAGGATTTAGGTGAGACAGAAGGTAGACTGTGACTGCTGAAACCTTAGCCTGGAGCATGGTAGAGGATTTAGGTGAGACAGAAGGTAGACTGTGGCTGCTGAAACCTTAACCCGGAGCATGGTAGAGGATTTAGGTGAGACAGAAGGTAGACTGTGGCTGCTGAAACCTTAACCCGGAGCATGGTAGAGGATTTAGGTGAGACAGAAGGTAGACTGTGGCTGCTGAAACCTTAACCCGGAGCATGGTAGAGGATTTAGGTGAGGCAGAAGGTAGACTGTGACTGCTGAAACCTTAGTCTGGAACGTGGTAGAGGATTTAGGTGAGACAGAAGGTAGACTGTGGCTGCTGAAACCTTAGCCCGGAACGTGGTAGAGGATTTAGGTGAGACAGAAGGTAGACTGTGACTGCTGAAACCTTAGCCTGGAGCATGGTAGAGGATTTAGGTGAGACAGAAGGTAGACTGTGACTGCTGAAATCTCAGCCCGGAACGTGGTAGAGGATTTAGGTGAGACAGAAGGTAGACTGTGACTGCTGAAATCTCAGCCCGGAACGTGGTAGAGGATTTAGGTGAGACAGAAGGTAGACTGTGACTGCTGAAACCTTAACCCGGAGCATGGTAGAGGATTTAGGTGAGACAGAAGGTAGACTGTGACTGCTGAAACCTTAGCCTGGAGCATGGTAGAGGATTTAGGTGAGGCAGAAGGTAGACTGTGACTGCTGAAACCTTAACCCGGAGCATGGTAGAGGATTTAGGTGAGACAGAAGGTAGACTGTGACTGCTGAAACCTTAGCCCGGAGCATGGTAGAGGATTTAGGTGAGGCAGAAGGTAGACTGTGACTGCTGAAACCTTAGCCCGGAGCATGGTAGAGGATTTAGGTGAGACAGAAGGTAGACTGTGACTGCTGAAATCTCAGCCCGGAACATGGTAGAGGATTTAGGTGAGACATAAGGTAGACTGTGACTGCTGAAACCTTAGCCCGGAACGTGGTAGAGGATTTAGGTGAGGCAGAAGGTAGACTGTGACTGCTGAAATCTCAGCCCGGAACGTGGTAGAGAACATAAGTGGGGAGAATGCAGTATATAATTCGGCTGCTAGTCCCTGTGTCTGTGATATAGTGAAGACAAATAGTTTTCCTCAGGTAGCACGCCCTAAACCCCAAATATCATCATCTTCACCTCAGGTGGCAGACTTTTTCGGCTGGAGTATAACACTTGAAACAAATTTGTAATTAAATGCATTGGTTTCTTATTGTCCCATTACCACGTTAAATGAACGATACAGAAATCAGATACAAACAATAACAAGTTGGCCTTTCACTTGTCAGCAGCGCATCACCTGTTACCAAAATTTAATGAACATTCCCATCATCAGAATATTCGTCAGATCTGTCGAGCGAAGTGATTACGTCATAATGACGTCACTTCTTCACCCGGCGGAAGAAAACGTGTACCTGACTCGGGAGAGAAGGAGGCGGTGGAGAGAAACTCCCCATGAAAAGTCTCTCACCACGTCATCGAGTCTTGTCATCGCGTCATTTGATTTCATCTCACCGACGACGTGACAAGCCGCCCGACCCGGCCCGACTACCCTTCATGGCCAGAGAAACCACCCGGCAGCCGACGGGATAGGCTGCGTTCCGGCGGACTCAACAGCTCCCTCCGTCCGTGCGAACGTTTGTGCGTGCGTGCATCTGAGCGTGTGCATACATGTATGTGCGCCTGCACGTGCGTGCATCTGACCGTGTGCATACATGTATGTGCGCCTGCGCGTGCGTGCATGTATATATGTATGTGCGTATGCGAATGGATGCATGTGCGTGTGCGTGTGCGTGTGCGTGTGCGTGTGCGTGTGCGTGTGCGTGTGCGTGTGCGTGTGCGTGTGTCTGTCCATCTCTTGGTCTGTCTGCCTGTGGCGATGGAGATGCAGTTGTGGCACTGTCGGTACACCGATAGACATCTCGTGCTCCGCTCTCACTGGGCGCAGGATGCCGTGTTGGCCTGCGAGACGGTGTGAATATGACGCCTGATGCATGACAGGGGACGGAGGTGACAGACGAGCGACATGACAGGAAGGAAAGGTGACAGACGAGAGACATGTAATGAAGGGAAGATGACAAACGAGCGGCATGGCAGGAAGGGAAGATGACAGACGAGCGACATGACAGGAAGGGAAGGTGACAGACAGGCGACATGGGAGGAAGGGAAGATGACAGACAGGCGGCATGTGAGGAAGGGAAGGTGACAGACAGGCGGCATGGGAGGAAGGGAAGATGACAGACGAGCGACATGACAGGAAGGTGACATACGAGCGGCATGGCAGGAAGAAGAGCTGATATAAGTAGCATGATAGAAGGGAAAGATGGCTGTGACAGAAGGAGGCTAGAATGGAGACAGTCGGTATGAACGCCAGTAGTGTTGAGAGACAAGCAACATGGCATGACACAGAAGTGACGTATAAATACTGGTGTATAATACTGGTATTGGTGTAACCAAAGGAGCAAAATTGAAACATCCTCGATTAAAAATAAAATAAAAACAACTTTGGCTAAGGGAAGGTTATTTTAAAACAGCTATTAATGCATACGTAAGCAAAATATGTGGTGGTGTTGTTTAAATGGTGACCAACTCCTTTGCCGCTCGGGGTCTGCCCCTGCATACGAGCGGCATGGCTTGAAGGTAGGTGTCAAGACAGCCGGCATGACAGGGAAGAGACGTACGTCTGGTGGCCACCGTCGCTTCTGGCCGACCTTCAAGAGGTTTGCCGTTGCAACCTCGCCGTCGGCCGGGAGCGCATCTGTGGCGAGCCCTGAGAACGCCGAAACGGCTGCGGACGAGCTCAACCGCCATTTCTCATCCGTGGGAACCCGCATCGCCACCGACCTGCGGAGCGCAGTCATCGACGGCAGCAAGAGGCCCAGACCACCCACCGTCTGCGCAGCCAGCTTCTCCTTCCGACCGGTGACGCTTCCGGAGCTCTCCCGGTGCATCCGACGTATGCGCGCGTCGCGAGCTGTTGGTCTGGACGAGGTGCCACTTCAGGCTGTGCGCGCGTGTTTCCCAGTTATCGGCCCACATCTGCTAAAACTTATAAATATGTCAATCGTCACCAAAGTGTTCCCCGATAGCTGGAAAACTGCATGTATTGTTCCCATCCCAAAGTCACGTGACCCTGCCGTTCCGTCCGATTATAGACCGATTTCTTTGCTTAGTGTTTTGTCTAGAATTTTAGAAAAAGTAATTTGTACACAACTGACCGAGTTTTTAAACATCACAGGGCTTCTGCATTCATCCCAATATGCATACAGATCTCGCCATTCAACAGAGGACGCCGTGCTCTGTTGAATGGCGAGATGGCAGAGGGCGCCGTGTTGGTGACCAGGCGCTCGCCGCTGTCGAGCGCCTGGTCACCAACATCGACGAAGGCCTTGTATCGTCGGTAACGACGATGGACCTCTCGAAGGCGTTCGACAGCGTCGACCACGGCCTCCTCCTCACAAAATTGTCATGGTATGGTGTAAATGACGTGGACTGGTTTAAGAGTTATTTGAGCGGCCGAAGGCAGATGGTGCGTGGTGGACGGTTGACTTGTCCCGTGACTTGTGGTGTGCCCCAGGGCTCGATTATTGGTCCAGTCTTGTTCATTTTTTTTCACAAACGATTTATATGGATATTTGACCCATGGCCGCCTCATCTCCTACGCTGACGACACCGTGCACGTTGACTGCGCGTCCCCTGACGGACCTGGTCTCGCCGGGCTAAAAATTAGACTGGAGCTCACCTTGCGTGAGCTCCAGTCTTGGTTTGATTCTAACTCTCTCAAAATGAACGCGAAGAAAACTGCTTTCATGCTTGTTGGCTCAAATACAAATTTGGCAAAAACGGAAAAATTTCGGTTTGAATTAAATGGTTCCGAGGTGCAGGCCTCGACCAGCATCAAAATCCTCGGCGTCGTGGTGGACCGTGGTCTGTCATGGGACGCGCATGTCTCGAGTGTCTCCAAAAAATGTAACGGCATCCTCGTCTCTCTGTACAAAGTTCGGCACTACTTCACCTCAGAAGCCCTCAAAATTATAATTCAGGCGTACGTGTTCCCACATATCACGTACTGCCTGTGCGTGTGGGGAGGGGCGACCAAGGGTCAACTGGTCAAAATCCAAAAAACTGATAAACTTTGCCGCTCGTATCGTCGCAGGACTCAAAAAGCATGATCATATAACCCAGGCTCTAAATTCTTTAGGATGGCCGAAGATCGAGACCCTGGTGGCGCGCCGCGACGCCGTAAAGGTGTTTAAGGCGCTCAGAGAGGAGGGAGCGCCACCCGAGATACGCGCTATGTTCACCCCACGTGCCGCTGTTTCCACATGCGAGACGCGTGCTTCTGATCGAGGTAGCCTCCACCTGCACAAGTGCAGATTAACCGCCTCTCAGAAGGCTTTTTCGTATCGGGCTGCAGTTGTCTGGAACCGCCTGCCACCACAAGCTTGTGCCGCCCATTCATTGGATGGTTTTAAGACCGCTATGCGAAGTGTGACTTTACCGATGTAGTGTAGTGAAGTGTACTCGTTTTTATCGTATTTTGTATGTTATTTGTAACACTGACATGAAACCAGAATAGCCACCTCGTGGATGGTTTTTAATACACTGATTGATTGATTGATACGTAGCCGTGACAGGCGGCATGGTAGATAGGAAAGGTTACAGTGACAGCCGCCATGGCATGGCTCGGAAGTGACATGTTAGTGTCGTGGCAGGAAGAACAGGTGACAGTGACAGCCGCCATGACATGGCTCGGAAGTTACATGTAAGTGTCGTGGCAGGAAGGACAGGTGACAGTGGCAGCCGCCATGGCATGGCTCGGAAGTGACATGTATGCGTCGTGGCAGGAAGGACAGGTGACAGTGGCAGCCGCCATGGCATGGCTCGGAAGTGACATGTAAGTGTCGTGGCAGGAAGGACAGGTGACAGTGGCAGCCGACATGGCATGGCTCGGAAGTGACATGTAAGTGTCGTGCCAGGAAGGACAGGTGACAGTGGCAGCCGCCATGGCATGGCTCGGAAGTGACATGTAAGTGTCGTGGCAGGAAGGACAGGTGACAGTGACAGCCGCCATGGCATGGCTCGGAAGTGACATGTAAGTGTCGTGGCAGTAAGGACAGGTGACAGTGGCAGCCGCCATGGCACGGCTCGGAAGTGACATGTAAGTGTCGTGGCAGGAAGGACAGGTGACAGTGGCAGCCGCCATGGCATGGCTCGGAAGTGACATGTAAGTGTCGTGGCAGGAAGGACAGGTGACAGTGGCAGCCGCCATGGCATGGCTCGGAAGTGACATGTAAGTGTCGTGGTAGATAGGACAGGTGACAGTGGCAGCCGCCATGGCATGGCTCGGAAGTGACATGTAAGTGTCGTGTCAGGAAGGACAGGTGACAGTGGCAGCCGCCATGGCATGGCTCGGAAGTGACATGTAAGTGTCGTGGCAGGAAGGACAGGTGACAGTGGCAGACGCCATGGCATGGCTCGGAAGTGACATGTAAGTGTCGTAGTAGGAAGGACAGGTGACAGTGGCAGCCGCCATGGCATGGCTCGGAAGTGACATGTAAGTGTCGTGGTAGATAGGACAGGTGACAGTGGCAGCCGCCATGGCATGGCTCGGAAGTGACATGTAAGTGTCGTGGCAGGAAGGACAGGTGACAGTGGGAGCCGCCATGGCATGGCTCGGAAGTGACATGTTAGTGTCGTGTCAGGAAGGACAGGTGACAGTGGCAGCCGCCATGGCATGGCTCGGAAGTGACATGTAGGTGTCGTGTCAGGAAGGACAGGTGACAGTGGCAGCCGCCATGGCATGGCTCGGAAGTGACATGTAAGTGTCGTGGCAGGAAGGACAGGTGACAGTGGCAGCCGCCATGGCATGGCCGGAAGTGACATGTAAGTGTCGTGGTAGGAAGGACAGGTGACAGTGGCAGCCGCCATGGCATGGCTCGGAAGTGACATGTAAGTGTCGTGGTAGATAGGACAGGTGACAGTGGCAGCCGCCATGGCATGGCTCGGAAGTGACATGTAAGTGTCGTGGTAGATAGGACAGGTGACAGTGGCAGGCGCCATGGCATGGCTCGGAAGTGACATGTAAGTGTCGTGCCAGGAAAAACAGGTGACAGTGGCAGCCGCCATGGCATGGCTCGGAAGTGACATGTAAGTGTCGTGTCAGTAAGAACAGGTGACAGTGACAGCCGCCATGGCATGGCTCGGAAGTGACATGTAAGTATCGTGGTAGATAGGACAGGTGACAGTGGCAGCCGCCATGGCATGGCTCGGAAGTGACATGTAAGTGTCGTGGCAGGAAGGACAGGTGACAGTGGCAGCCGCCATGGCATGGCTCGGAAGTGACATGTAAGTGTCGTGTCAGTAAGAACAGGTGACAGTGACAGCCGCCATGGCATGGCTCGGAAGTGACATGTAAGTGTCGTGGTAGATAGGACAGGTGACAGTGGCAGCCGCCATGGCATGGCTTTGAAGTGACATGTAAGTGTCGTGGCAGGAAGAACAGGTGACAGTGGCAGCCGCCATGGCATGGCTCGGAAGTGACATGTAAGTGTCGTGCCAGGAAGGACAGGTGACAGTGGCAGCCGCCATGGCATGGCTCGGAAGTGACATGTAAGTGTCGTGTCAGTAAGAACAGGTGACAGTGACAGCCGCCATGGCATGGCTCGGAAGTGACATGTAAGTGTCGTGGTAGATAGGACAGGTGACAGTGGCAGCTGCCATGGCATGGCTCGGAAGTGACATGTAAGTGTCGTGGCAGGAAGGACAGGTGACAGTGGCAGCCGCCATGGCATGGCTCGAAAGTGACATGTAAGTGTCGTGGTAGATAGGACAGGTGACAGTGGCAGCCGCCATGGCATGGCTCGGAAGTGACATGTAAGTGTCGTGGTAGATAGGACAGGTGACAGTGGCAGCCGCCATGGCATGGCTCGGAAGTGACATGTAAGTGTCGTGGCAGGAAGGACAGGTGACAGTGGCAGCCGCCATGGCATGGCTCGGAAGTGACATGTAGGTGTCGTGTCAGGAAGGACAGGTGACAGTGGCAGCCGCCATGGCATGGCTCGGAAGTGACATGTTGGTGTCGTGGTAGGAAGGACAGATGACAGTGGCAGCCGCCATGGCATGGCTCGGAAGTGACATGTAAGTGTCGTGGCAGGAAGGACAGGTGACAGTAGCAGGCGCCATGGCATGGCTCGGAAGTGACATGTAAGTGTCGTGGTAGATAGGACAGGTGACAGTGGCAGCCGCCATGGCATGGCTCGGAAGTGACATGTAAGTGTCGTGGCAGGAAGGACAGGTGACGGTGGCAGGCGCCATGGCATGGCTCGGAAGGGACATGTAAGTGTCGTGGTAGATAGGACAGGTGACAGTGGCAGCCGCCATGACATGGCTCGGAAGTGACATGTAAGTGTCGTGGCAGGAAGGACAGGTGACAGTGGCAGCCGCCATGGCATGGCTCGGAAGTGACATGTAAGTGTCGTGGCAGGAAGGACAGGTGAACGTGGCAGCCGCCATGACATGGCTCGGAAGTGACATGTAAGTGTCGTGGCAGTAAGGACAGATGACAGTGGCAGCCGCCATGGCATGGCTCGGAAGTGACATGTAAGTGTCGTGGTAGATAGGACAGGTGACAGTGGCAGGCGCCATGGCATGGCTCGGAAGTGACATGTAGGTGTCGTGGCAGGAAGGACAGGTGACAGTGGCAGCCGCCATGGCATGGCTCGGAAGTGACATGTAAGTGTCGTGGCAGGAAGGACAGGTGACAGTGGCAGGCGCCATGGCATGGCTCGGAAGTGACATGTAAGTGTCGTGGTAGATAGGACAGGTGACAGTGGCAGGCGCCATGGCATGGCTCGGAAGTGACATGTAAGTGTCGTGGCAGGAAGGACAGGTGACAGTGACAGGCGCCATGGCATGTCTGGGAAGTGACATGTAAGTGTCGTGGCAGGAAGGACAGGTGACAGTGGCAGCCGCCATGGCATGGCTCGGAAGTGACATGTAAGTGTCGTGGTAGATAGGACAGGTGACAGTGGCAGGCGCCATGGCATGGCTCGGAAGTGACATGTAAGTGTCGTGGCAGGAAGGACAGGTGACAGTGGCAGGCGTCATGGCATGGCTCGGAAGTGACATGTAAGTGTCGTAGTAGGAAGGACAGGTGACAGTGGCAGCCGCCATGGCATGGCTCGGAAGTGACATGTAAGTGTCGTGGTAGATAGGACAGGTGACAGTGGCAGCCGCCATGGCATGGCTCGGAAGTGACATGTAAGTGTCGTGGCAGGAAGGACAGGTGACAGTGGGAGCCGCCATGGCATGGCTCGGAAGTGACATGTTAGTGTCGTGTCAGGAAGGACAGGTGACAGTGGCAGCCGCCATGGCATGGCTCGGAAGTGACATGTAAGTGTCGTGTCAGTAAGAACAGGTGACAGTGACAGCCGCCATGGCATGGCTCGGAAGTGACATGTAAGTGTCGTGGTAGATAGGACAGATGACAGTAGCAGCCGCCATGACATGGCTCGGAAGTGACATGTAAGTGTCGTGGCAGTAAGGACAGATGACAGTGGCAGCCGCCATGGCATGGCTCGGAAGTGACATGTAAGTGTCGTGGTAGATAGGACAGGTGACAGTGGCAGGCGCCATGGCATGGCTCGGAAGTGACATGTAGGTGTCGTGGCAGGAAGGACAGGTGACAGTGGCAGCCGCCATGGCATGGCTCGGAAGTGACATGTAAGTGTCGTGGCAGGAAGGACAGGTGACAGTGGCAGGCGCCATGGCATGGCTCGGAAGTGACATGTAAGTGTCGTGGTAGATAGGACAGGTGACAGTGGCAGGCGCCATGGCATGGCTCGGAAGTGACATGTAAGTGTCGTGGCAGGAAGGACAGGTGACAGTGACAGGCGCCATGGCATGTCTGGGAAGTGACATGTAAGTGTCGTGGCAGGAAGGACAGGTGACAGTGGCAGCCGCCATGGCATGGCTCGGAAGTGACATGTAAGTGTCGTGGTAGATAGGACAGGTGACAGTGGCAGGCGCCATGGCATGGCTCGGAAGTGACATGTAAGTGTCGTGGCAGGAAGGACAGGTGACAGTGGCAGGCGTCATGGCATGGCTCGGAAGTGACATGTAAGTGTCGTAGTAGGAAGGACAGGTGACAGTGGCAGCCGCCATGGCATGGCTCGGAAGTGACATGTAAGTGTCGTGGTAGATAGGACAGGTGACAGTGGCAGCCGCCATGGCATGGCTCGGAAGTGACATGTAAGTGTCGTGGCAGGAAGGACAGGTGACAGTGGGAGCCGCCATGGCATGGCTCGGAAGTGACATGTTAGTGTCGTGTCAGGAAGGACAGGTGACAGTGGCAGCCGCCATGGCATGGCTCGGAAGTGACATGTAAGTGTCGTGTCAGTAAGAACAGGTGACAGTGACAGCCGCCATGGCATGGCTCGGAAGTGACATGTAAGTGTCGTGGTAGATAGGACAGATGACAGTAGCAGCCGCCATGGCATGGCTCGGAAGTGACATGTAAGTGTCGTGGTAGATAGGACAGGTGACAGTGGCAGGCGCCATGGCATGGCTCGGAAGTGACATGTAAGTGTCGTGCCAGGAAAAACAGGTGACAGTGGCAGCCGCCATGGCATGGCTCGGAAGTGACAGGTAAGTGTCGTGTCAGTAAGAACAGGTGACAGTGACAGCCGCCATGGCATGGCTCGGAAGTGACATGTAAGTGTCGTGGTAGATAGGACAGGTGACAGTGGCAGCCGCCATGGCATGGCTCGGAAGTGACATGTAAGTGTCGTGGCAGGAAGGACAGGTGACAGTGGCAGCCGCCATGGCATGGCTCGGAAGTGACATGTAAGTGTCGTGTCAGTAAGAACAGGTGACAGTGACATCCGCCATGGCATGGCTCGGAAGTGACATGTAAGTGTCGTGGTAGATAGGACAGGTGACAGTGGCAGCCGCCATGGCATGGCTTTGAAGTGACATGTAAGTGTCGTGGCAGGAAGAACAGGTGACAGTGGCAGCCGCCATGGCATGGCTCGGAAGTGACATGTAAGTGTCGTGCCAGGAAGGACAGGTGACAGTGGCAGCCGCCATGGCATGGCTCGGAAGTGACATGTAAGTGTCGTGTCAGTAAGAACAGGTGACAGTGACAGCCGCCATGGCATGGCTCGGAAGTGACATGTAAGTGTCGTGGTAGATAGGACAGGTGACAGTGGCAGCCGCCATGGCATGGCTCGGAAGTGACATGTAAGTGTCGTGGCAGGAAGGACAGGTGACAGTGGCAGCCGCCATGGCATGGCTCGGAAGTGACATGTAAGTGTCGTGGTAGATAGGACAGGTGACAGTGGCAGCCGCCATGGCATGGCTCGGAAGTGACATGTAAGTGTCCTGGTAGATAGGACAGGTGACAGTGGCAGCCGCCATGGCATGGCTCGGAAGTGACATGTAAGTGTCGTGGCAGGAAGGACAGGTGACAGTGGCAGCCGCCATGGCATGGCTCGGAAGTGACATGTAGGTGTCGTGTCAGGAAGGACAGGTGACAGTGGCAGCCGCCATGGCATGGCTCGGAAGTGACATGTTAGTGTCGTGGTAGGAAGGACAGGTGACAGTGGCAGCCGCCATGGCATGGCTCGGAAGTGACATGTAAGTGTCGTGGCAGGAAGGACAGGTGACAGTAGCAGGCGCCATGGCATGGCTCGGAAGTGACATGTAAGTGTCGTGGTAGATAGGACAGGTGACAGTGGCAGCCGCCATGGCATGGCTCGGAAGTGACATGTAAGTGTCGTGGCAGGAAGGACAGGTGACAGTGGCAGGCGCCATGGCATGGCTCGGAAGTGACATGTAAGTGTCGTGGTAGATAGGACAGGTGACAGTGGCAGCCGCCATGGCATGGCTCGGAAGTGACATGTAAGTGTCGTGGCAGGAAGGACAGGTGACAGTGGCAGCCGCCATGGCATGGCTCGGAAGTGACATGTAAGTGTCGTGGCAGGAAGGACAGGTGACAGTGGCAGCCGCCATGACATGGCTCGGAAGTGACATGTAAGTGTCGTGGCAGTAAGGACAGATGACAGTGGCAGCCGCCATGGCATGGCTCGGAAGTGACATGTAAGTGTCGTGGTAGATAGGACATGTGACAGTGGCAGGCGCCATGGCATGGCTCGGAAGTGACATGTAGGTGTCGTGGCAGGAAGGACAGGTGACAGTGGCAGCCGCCATGGCATGGCTCGGAAGTGACATGTAAGTGTCGTGGCAGGAAGGACAGGTGACAGTGGCAGGCGCCATGGCATGGCTCGGAAGTGACATGTAAGTGTCGTGGTAGATAGGACAGGTGACAGTGGCAGGCGCCATGGCATGGCTCGGAAGTGACATGTAAGTGTCGTGGTAGATAGGACAGGTGACAGTGGCAGCCGCCATGGCATGGCTCGGAAGTGACATGTAAGTGTCCTGGCAGGAAGGACAGGTGACAGTGGCAGCCGCCATGGCATGGCTCGGAAGTGACATGTAAGTGTCGTGGTAGATAGGACAGGTGACAGTGGCAGCCGCCATGGCATGGCTCGGAAGTGACATGTAAGTGTCGTGGTAGATAGGACAGGTGACAGTGGCAGGCGCCATGGCATGGCTCGGAAGTGACATGTAAGTGTCGTGGTAGATAGGACAGGTGACAGTGACAGCCGCCATGGCATGGCTCGGAAGTGACATGTAAGTGTCGTGGCAGTAAGGACAGATGACAGTGGCAGCCGCCATGGCATGGCTCGGAAGTGACATGTAAGTGTCGTGGTAGATAGGACAGGTGACAGTGGCAGGCGCCATGGCATGGCTCGGAAGTGACATGTAGGTGTCGTGGCAGGAAGGACAGGTGACAGTGGCAGCCGCCATGGCATGGCTCGGAAGTGACATGTAAGTGTCGTGGCAGGAAGGACAGGTGACAGTGGCAGGCGCCATGGCATGGCTCGGAAGTGACATGTAAGTGTCGTGGTAGATAGGACAGGTGACAGTGGCAGGCGCCATGGCATGGCTCGGAAGTGACATGTAAGTGTCGTGGCAGGAAGGACAGGTGACAGTGACAGGCGCCATGGCATGTCTGGGAAGTGACATGTAAGTGTCGTGGCAGGAAGGACAGGTGACAGTGGCAGCCGCCATGGCATGGCTCGGAAGTGACATGTAAGTGTCGTGGTAGATAGGACAGGTGACAGTGGCAGGCGCCATGGCATGGCTCGGAAGTGACATGTAAGTGTCGTGGCAGGAAGGACAGGTGACAGTGGCAGGCGTCATGGCATGGCTCGGAAGTGACATGTAAGTGTCGTAGTAGGAAGGACAGGTGACAGTGGCAGCCGCCATGGCATGGCTCGGAAGTGACATGTAAGTGTCGTGGTAGATAGGACAGGTGACAGTGGCAGCCGCCATGGCATGGCTCGGAAGTGACATGTAAGTGTCGTGGCAGGAAGGACAGGTGACAGTGGGAGCCGCCATGGCATGGCTCGGAAGTGACATGTTAGTGTCGTGTCAGGAAGGACAGGTGACAGTGGCAGCCGCCATGGCATGGCTCGGAAGTGACATGTAAGTGTCGTGTCAGTAAGAACAGGTGACAGTGACAGCCGCCATGGCATGGCTCGGAAGTGACATGTAAGTGTCGTGGTAGATAGGACAGATGACAGTAGCAGCCGCCATGGCATGGCTCGGAAGTGACATGTAAGTGTCGTGGTAGATAGGACAGGTGACAGTGGCAGGCGCCATGGCATGGCTCGGAAGTGACATGTAAGTGTCGTGCCAGGAAAAACAGGTGACAGTGGCAGCCGCCATGGCATGGCTCGGAAGTGACAGGTAAGTGTCGTGTCAGTAAGAACAGGTGACAGTGACAGCCGCCATGGCATGGCTCGGAAGTGACATGTAAGTGTCGTGGTAGATAGGACAGGTGACAGTGGCAGCCGCCATGGCATGGCTCGGAAGTGACATGTAAGTGTCGTGGCAGGAAGGACAGGTGACAGTGGCAGCCGCCATGGCATGGCTCGGAAGTGACATGTAAGTGTCGTGTCAGTAAGAACAGGTGACAGTGACATCCGCCATGACATGGCTCGGAAGTGACATGTAAGTGTCGTGGTAGATAGGACAGGTGACAGTGGCAGCCGCCATGGCATGGCTTTGAAGTGACATGTAAGTGTCGTGGCAGGAAGAACAGGTGACAGTGGCAGCCGCCATGGCATGGCTCGGAAGTGACATGTAAGTGTCGTGCCAGGAAGGACAGGTGACAGTGGCAGCCGCCATGGCATGGCTCGGAAGTGACATGTAAGTGTCGTGTCAGTAAGAACAGGTGACAGTGACAGCCGCCATGGCATGGCTCGGAAGTGACATGTAAGTGTCGTGGTAGATAGGACAGGTGACAGTGGCAGCCGCCATGGCATGGCTCGGAAGTGACATGTAAGTGTCGTGGCAGGAAGGACAGGTGACAGTGGCAGCCGCCATGGCATGGCTCGGAAGTGACATGTAAGTGTCGTGGTAGATAGGACAGGTGACAGTGGCAGCCGCCATGGCATGGCTCGGAAGTGACATGTAAGTGTCCTGGTAGATAGGACAGGTGACAGTGGCAGCCGCCATGGCATGGCTCGGAAGTGACATGTAAGTGTCGTGGCAGGAAGGACAGGTGACAGTGGCAGCCGCCATGGCATGGCTCGGAAGTGACATGTAGGTGTCGTGTCAGGAAGGACAGGTGACAGTGGCAGCCGCCATGGCATGGCTCGGAAGTGACATGTTAGTGTCGTGGTAGGAAGGACAGGTGACAGTGGCAGCCGCCATGGCATGGCTCGGAAGTGACATGTAAGTGTCGTGGCAGGAAGGACAGGTGACAGTAGCAGGCGCCATGGCATGGCTCGGAAGTGACATGTAAGTGTCGTGGTAGATAGGACAGGTGACAGTGGCAGCCGCCATGGCATGGCTCGGAAGTGACATGTAAGTGTCGTGGCAGGAAGGACAGGTGACAGTGGCAGGCGCCATGGCATGGCTCGGAAGTGACATGTAAGTGTCGTGGTAGATAGGACAGGTGACAGTGGCAGCCGCCATGGCATGGCTCGGAAGTGACATGTAAGTGTCGTGGCAGGAAGGACAGGTGACAGTGGCAGCCGCCATGGCATGGCTCGGAAGTGACATGTAAGTGTCGTGGCAGGAAGGACAGGTGACAGTGGCAGCCGCCATGACATGGCTCGGAAGTGACATGTAAGTGTCGTGGCAGTAAGGACAGATGACAGTGGCAGCCGCCATGGCATGGCTCGGAAGTGACATGTAAGTGTCGTGGTAGATAGGACATGTGACAGTGGCAGGCGCCATGGCATGGCTCGGAAGTGACATGTAGGTGTCGTGGCAGGAAGGACAGGTGACAGTGGCAGCCGCCATGGCA
The DNA here is from genome assembly GCA_036785665.1 of Chirona hameri. NCBI lineage: Eukaryota > Metazoa > Arthropoda > Thecostraca > Balanomorpha > Balanidae > Chirona > Chirona hameri. The sequence goes on from JAXIVJ010002381.1 coordinate 83,568, forward strand.
TGGCTCGGAAGTGACATGTAAGTGTCGTGGCAGGAAGGACAGGTGACAGTGGCAGGCGCCATGGCATGGCTCGGAAGTGACATGTAAGTGTCGTGGTAGATAGGACAGGTGACAGTGGCAGGCGCCATGGCATGGCTCGGAAGTGACATGTAAGTGTCGTGGTAGATAGGACAGGTGACAGTGGCAGCCGCCATGGCATGGCTCGGAAGTGACATGTAAGTGTCCTGGCAGGAAGGACAGGTGACAGTGGCAGCCGCCATGGCATGGCTCGGAAGTGACATGTAAGTGTCGTGGTAGATAGGACAGGTGACAGTGGCAGCCGCCATGGCATGGCTCGGAAGTGACATGTAAGTGTCGTGGTAGATAGGACAGGTGACAGTGGCAGGCGCCATGGCATGGCTCGGAAGTGACATGTAAGTGTCGTGGTAGATAGGACAGGTGACAGTGACAGCCGCCATGGCATGGCTCGGAAGTGACATGTAAGTGTCGTGGTAGGAAGGACAGGTGACAGTGGCAGCCGCCATGGCATGGCTCGGAAGTGACATGTAAGTGTCGTGGCAGGAAGGACAGGTGACAGTGGCAGCCGCCATGGCATGGCTCGGAAGTGACATGTAAGTGTCGTGGTAGGAAGGACAGGTGACAGTGGCAGGCGCCATGGCATGGCTCGGAAGTGACATGTAAGTTTCGTGTCAGGAAGGACAGGTGACAGTGGCAGCCGCCATGGCATGGCTCGGAAGTGACATGTAAGTGTCGTGGCAGGAAGGACAGGTGACAGTGACAGGCGCCATGGCATGGCCTGGAAGTGACATGTAAGTGTCGTGGTAGATAGGACAGGTGACAGTGGCAGCCGCCATGGCATGGCTCGGAAGTGACATGTAAGTGTCGTGGTAGATAGGACAGGTGACAGTGGCAGGCGCCATGGCATGGCTCGGAAGTGACATGTAAGTGTCGTGGTAGATAGGACAGGTGACAGTGACAGCCGCCATGGCATGGGTCGGAAGTGACATGTAAGTGTCGTGGTAGGAAGGACAGGTGACAGTGGCAGGCGCCATGGCATGGCTCGGAAGTGACATGTAAGTGTCGTGGTAGGAAGGACAGGTGACAGTGGCAGCCGCCATGGCATGGCTCGGAAGTGACATGTAGGTGTCGTGGCAGTAAGAACAGGTGACAGTGGCAGCCGCCATGGCATGGCTCGGAAGTGACATGTACGTGTCGTGGTAGATAGGAAAGGTTACAGTGGCAGCCGCCATGGCATGGCTCGGAAGTGACATGTAAGTGTCGTGGCAGGAAGGACAGGTGACAGTGGCAGCCGCCATGGCATGGCTCGGAAGTGACATGTAAGTGTCGTGGCAGGAAGGACAGGTGACAGTGGCAGGCGCCATGGCATGGCTCGGAAGTGACATGTAAGTGTCGTGGCAGGAAGGACAGGTGACAGTGGCAGCCGCCATGGCATGGCTCGGAAGTGACATGTAAGTGTCGTGGTAGATAGGGCAGGTGACAGTGGCAGCCGCCATGGCATGGCTCGGAAGTGACATGTAAGTGTCGTGGCAGGAAGGACAGGTGACAGTGGCAGCCGCCATGGCATGGCTCGGAAGTGACATGTAAGTGTCGTGGCAGGAAGGACAGGTTACAGTGGCAGGCGCCATGGCATGGCTCGGAAGTGACATGTAAGTGTCGTGGCAGGAAGGACAGGTGACAGTGGCAGGCGCCATGGCATGGCTCGGAAGTGACATGCAAGTGTCGTGGCAGGAAGGACAGGTGACAGTGGCAGCCGCCGTGGCATGGCTCGGAAGTGACATGTAAGTGTCGTGGTAGATAGGGCAGGTGACAGTGGCAGCCGCCATGGCATGGCTCGGAAGTGACATGTAAGTGTCGTGGCAGGAAGGACAGGTGACAGTGACAGGCGCCATGGCATGGCTCGGAAGTGACATGTAAGTGTCGTGGCAGGAAGGACAGGTGACAGTGGCAGCCGCCATGGCATGGCTCGGAAGTGACATGTAAGTGTCGTGGCAGGAAGGAGAGGTGACAGTGGCAGCCGCCATAGCATGGCTCGGAAGTGACATGTAAGTGTCGTGCCAGTAAGAACAGGTGACAGTGACGATGACGGCATGGCTGAGAGGCATGACATGAGAGGAGGCATGACTTAGTGCCCAGATTTATACATGCCGCTCCGTAATGTGAGAGTCACATAGTTTATGTTACAAGCTCCGTCCAAATGGCAGTTCCGTGCCAGCATTGTAAGATGCTGCAGATATGTCTGGAGTATGCTGTCTGGAGTCTGGAGTCTGGTCTGGTGTCTGGAGTCTGGTGTCTGGAGTCTGGAGTCTGGAGTCTGGTCTGGTGTCTGGTGTCTGGTGTCTGGTGTCTGGTGTCTGGTGTCTGGTGTCTGGTGTCTGGAGTCTGGTGTCTGGAGTCTGGTGTCTAGTGTCTGGTGTCTGGAGTCTGGAGTCTGGAGTCTGGTGTCTAGAGTCTGGTCTGGAGCCTGGAGTCTGGAGTCAGGTGTCTGGTGTCTGGAGTATGCTCTGATCGGCTGTGGCCAGGAAGGTATGCGACCGCAGGCTGCAGTGTTCAGGACAGGATGACGTTAGAGCTCATAATACGATGCCATCTGGTAAGCTGTTTCAGAAACAATAAAGCTCTAGTGAACTAAAGCAGGCACGGGTATGCTTAAGCCGTTGATTAAGTCTTCATGGTATTAGTATTGTTCAGTTTATATATTAGGCGACACTGGCTTGGTAATTAGTTTCATTTATAAGGGTGAGTTTACATATTCATTATATTTCCAGCTTCACCCAGTTGTGACCAAGCATATCAGGAGACATTCTTTTTTGGTAAGGAATGTAACGATTGTAATGTCAAAATAGCTTTAAAATAATTATTGTTAGATTCGAGTTTAGGATGTGTTTTACCAGCTCCCAGAAGCACAATGCTCCCGGATCAATAGTTTCCGAGCAAGAGTGCAAGAGAGCAAAAGTTCCGAGCAAAATGTTAGGTTCACAAATTGGAATATTGGTCACAAAGGGGTTAAGCTTGCATGTTTGCATATTCTCGTAATAGTTGACAAAATAGTTGCCAACAGTTATCACTTTCCTGAAGCTGAAACGGTTACTGTGACAATATACGTTAGGATCAACAATGGGTTCCACCGGCATTCTTTAGCATACAGCAATACAGAAATGCCGTAGAATATATGGTTCCCACTACGAAACTGATGAGTACTCCATATTTAACGTGGGATAAATATGGAATAAAACAAAATAGAAAGAGCATGGGAACACTGCTTATTAAAACAAAATAACAGCATGTGGTATACCACGATTATAGAATACATGATTGCAAGGTATGTAATAAGCTTGTGGTTAGTCAAACGGAGCAGGTCCTGTAAAACGAATCTCTCTCTCTCACTCATATTTCCGTCGCATGCAGCCAGTGAGTTGATAACTTTCGAGTGACATTGCTGAAAGTCATGCTTTAAATGATGCCTGTTTATCACAACAATGACACCTTTCCTTCAACATAGCCCTATTGAAGCTGCTGCTGCTGCTTTTTGCAATGACTTAGGACACACGCACACGATCTGGTTAAAAAACACCAGAAGTTGGCCCCACAATAGATAGTTGTTGCACCATTTCATGATACCTATATTTTACAATTTGGAAGTGACCCTCAACACAGTTTGTTTACTCTCCATTCTTCTCATTTATCGCAAAAACAATCGCGATATACACACGAAACAGTGCGTGCGAAGGTCAGAACAAGCTCGGAATGGTACGAGTAAGTGACATATAATATAACACCAATTATAGCAACTGTACTAATTAACACATAAATGAATTGATATAGCATGCATACAAACCACACATGCACAAGGGATGCGGGAATTTGTGGTAGGGATATGGAATTTATGTAATACATTTTTAGTCACAAGAAAGAAACATGTTAGCGTACCAGACACATTATATTGGTACGCTAAGATATTTCACTTTATGTTTCAATTGTGTTTATCATCCACCGCGACACGTAGCACCGCCTTACCTTAATCGTGATCCACCAAAATTCACCGTCCGCTCAGTCCCATTGCAAATATTTTCCGTCCGCTCAACTTCGTACCACGCTGAAGGAGCGCAAATCCACTCACACACGCACTCACACACACTGTTCTCTCCACCCAGCCGAGTCTTCAGCGCCTACACAACACACCAGCACTGGCTCTCGGTGACTGCAGCGGGGACACAGGGCACTAGCACCGGCCGTACGGGAGACTGGAACGCAGCGCTGGGCACTACCACCAGCGAAAGCGATGCGACTCTGCCGGCGAAAGTCCCGGGCCGACTGCTCGTCGTCGGCGGCACCGGCCGGGTACAGCCTCTGACAGAGAGACCTTGGACAGAGGCACCGGCCGGGTACAGCCTCTGACACAGATACAGCGGACAGCGGCAGTAGACGGCCCGAGCGCGGACCGGACACAGTCTCCGATAGTTATAAGGAGTTAAACAAAAAAAAACATTCAGGTCTTAAAAATAACTTATTTTGAAAAGAGATCGTGATCAATATAAACAGATTAACCTCGACGTAGAATAAACTAAATAGCATACCACTGAGTCACTCTTGCTTTGTGGCGTTTTACAATGTTGTTGTGCATATGTTACAGGAAATGTTAAGAATCAGGCATTCTGTAGAATGCCTAGGTATTCTATAGAATGCCTAACCGGTCAGGCATTCTATAGATTGCCTAGGTATTCTATAGAATGCCCAACAGGTCAGGCATTTTGTAGAATGCCTAAGAATTCTATAGAATACCTAAGCATATTCCATATACTTGTACACTTGGACACACTTTTAACACGCGCCCTGGATGGGGGCTAAATCCGCCCACCCCTCCGGTTTTTCGAGGATAGCGCAAAAACGGTGGCGCGCAGCGCCGCCATTTTTGTATACCTGTTTAGAAATGAACTTCCAGCATTATGTAAAATTCTTGGCCTCAGGTCATCTCAGGTCAGGTCACCAGACCAGGTCACGTGATGACCTCAACTCCAAAACGTTTGCAGTAGTACCACAGCCACAGTTTTACGCCGATCGGTTTCAATCGTGCAGGACTTCATAAGGTCATCGATACCAACAAATTTTTTTATCTCGGATTTCTAATATCGGTGACCTAAGGTCAGGTCAATTTTGTGACCGCCAACACGGTTTTAACAATAACTATCGACATAATGAAGATAGAGAAGAGAAAACGGTACCAATATGTTTGTCTCAAGACACGTCTCCCAATATGCAACATGACCAATTTTGGTCAAAACTTGACCTTGACCTGAGGTCAAATTTCTCAGTTGACCTAACCCGGTCACCATGAATATGATTCGAAGCGCCTTGACAAGACACACGCGATGGCGTATACATTATTGCTTTATATTTATTAGGTAAAAGGTTGTTTGGGGAAAACAGTTTTGAAAACAAAATCACCTTTTTGACATTCGATGACTTCTGGAGCCTAAACTATTGACCTGAGCTCAAATCTGAGGACACCTATGTCGATTGCTTTTTTCAATGACTTTCGATTGCTTTTTTCCGTTTGCTGCTAACTATCATAGTTCCCGAGATATTTTGGGGTGTTCGAACCGAAGTCTTGAAAACTTGAAAATCTGACCCTTGATGACCTCTGGTGACCTCAATATTGACCTGAAACAAAACATTAACGGAATACTTTCGAAAGAGCTTGTCTCGAGCTATCTAACGTCGTTTCCCGCTTGTCGCTACGTTGCGTGGTTTTCGAGATCATAGGGGGGGGGGGGGGGTCGAAATCCGCCCCCCTCCAGGGCGTGTAATTATCAGAGGCCCTCCAGGGCGCGTGTTAGCTTAACCCGCGAGTTACTGGGGTATATTTCATAACTCGACTTACTGGGGGGGGGGGGGGGGGGCTATTTTTTGCCCACCCTCTGATCTCCGGAACTACTGGGCCGAATGTAAAAATCGAAACGGCATTCGATATCCCTGGGAAATTTATCGAAGGAAACATAATATTGTTGACCTCGGAGTCACCGATGACGTCACAGGTCGGGTCAAGTACAAAATGTTTGACCGTGTAAAAAGGTCTCGATGGATGGAATTGTCGCACAAAATTGCGATATTAAACGCATAAGCTGTCGATAAATCGGTAGGATTCGTGTGTCTGACACTTCTAAAGTACCTTTCTAAGCTGTTTATTACCTTGGGTCAGGTCAAGGTCATCCGAGGTCACGAGGTCAAACTGCAGATTACGGTTATTAGGCGTTGTAACACATGTTTATGGGTTTGTTTTTCGTCTAGAACGCGAAAAATGACCTTAGAACATTGTTTGTTCCATATATATAGAAGTAAAAAGCAAAAATGGACATGCGTTTTTTATGCATCCGCCCCTGTAGCTCAGTGGAAGAGCGCTGGACTTATGATCTTTCCCGGTACTGGCAGCCCGGGTTCGAGTCGCTTCGGCGCTCGCTATTTGATCCTGTCTGGGATGACCTGCGGCCGGTGGCAGCGGTCGCACTCAAGGTCAGGTGACGTCAGTGAGCGGGGCGGACCGTGTCCAGGTATGTCGGGCACGTAAAACTTTCGTCTCTAAATTATGCCGGACGCCAGGAATTGCGCGATCTGGTGGTGCGGTCAGGACCTGCGCAACAAGCTATGCTTAGCGTGGATCCTGACCTCGAAAATCCATCCATTCAAAAACATTCGGACTAAATTTATTATAATAAAAAAAATGCATAGTAATGCTGTTAGAAGTGGTCGATTTTTGTCATTTATAGATCATAACTCGGTCATTTTTAAAGATATCGACTTTAAATTTGGTACACATATTCACCGCATACGTCTCAATCACATATATTCCGCTTTTTGGATAATTCTGATTTTGTCTTGAAAATTTTGTAAATCCAAAACAAAAATATTTGGATTTCTCAAAATGTTAAATTAAAAAAAACCCTCAAAAATCCGAGATCGCAGTTTGATAGCCCGGTCTATTGTAAGTAATATGATTTAAACAATTCAGTTTATCTCTAATATCGTACCTGTGACAGCGTTTTCCGAAAACCATTATTTTGCAACAAAAACCGAAGAACATGACGTCACTCTGACGTAATTCCCGGTTGACCTATCATAGCCTCATACTTTTCCTTTTGCCAACATATGTAGAATTGATGTGACAGAAGGTGCTGCAAGTATGGTGACGATATCCGTGTTCGTTTAGGAGTTATTGCAAAATAACGGGAGGGGGGGGCAAAAAATAGCCCCCCAGTAACTCGCGGGTTAACCCTCGAGTTACTGGGGGGGCTATTTTTTGCCCCCCCCCCTCCCGGTATTTTGAAATAACTCCTAAACTAACACCCGTATCGTCACCAAACTTGCAGTAACTTCTCTCACATCAATTCTACACATGTTGGCCAAATTAAAAATATGAGGCTATGATAGGTCAACCGAGAATGACGTCAGAGTGACGTCATGTTCTTCGGTTTTTGTTGCAAAATAATGGTTTTCGGAAAACGCTGTCAAAGGTACGATATTTGAGATAAACTAAATTGTATTAAATCACATTACTGACAATAGACCGGGCTGTCAAACTGCTATCTCGGATTTGTGAGTTTTTTTATTCAAAATTTTGAGAAATCCAAAGACATTTTTTTTGTTTTTTTTCTTCAAAATTTGCAAGAAAAAATCAGAATTATCCAAAAAACCGAAATATATGTGATCGAGACGTATGCGGTGAATATGTGTACCAAATTTAAAGTCGATATCTTTAAAAATGACCGAGTTATGACCTTTAAATGACAAAAATCGACCACTTCTCACAGCATTACTATGACAAAAAACGCATTTCCATTTTCGCTTTTTACTTCTATTTATATGGAACAAACAATGTTCTAAGGTCATTTTTCGCGTTCTAGACGAAAAACAAACCCATAAACATGTGTTACAACGCCTAATGACCCTAATCTGCAGTTTGACCTCGTGACCTCGGATGACCTTGACTTGACCCAAGGTCATAAACAGCTTAGAAAGGTACTTAGAAGTGTCAGACACACGAATCATATCGATTTAACAACGGCTTATGCGTTTAATATCGCAATTTTGCGCGACAATTCCATCCAAAGAGACCTTTTGACACGGTCAAACATTTTGTACTTGACCTGACCTGTGACGTCATCGGTGACCTCGAGGTCAACAATATTATGTTTCCCTAGATAAATTTAATAGGGCTATCGAATGCCGTTCGAATTTTTACATTCGATCCAGTGGTTCCGGAGATTCGAGGGGGGGGTGCAAAAAATAGCCCCCCCCAGTAAGTCGCGTTATGAAATATACCCCAGTAACTCGCGGGTTAACACGCGCAGTGGAGGGTGGGGAAACTTTTGTGCCCCCATGTTTGTCGTGAATATTTCAAAAGCGAAGCACGGCAGGGCGGTGTGTATTGCTTGAAACTAACTCCAACTTAATAGCGGATCGTTTGATTGAAAAAATATAAATCGGTCGATACATTTTTGAGTTATATGGATTTTTAGTCCAAGATGGCGGCCAGAATCGCGGTCGGCAAATTTATATCTTCGGAACCACCAGTCGGATTGAGATTATTCAAACGCCATTCGGTAGACAATGTCAATGTGCATCCCTGGAAACATCTTTGAACACATTGCTGGTGATCTGTGACGTCACAGAGGTCAAATTCCAAAAAAAAAATTGTGACACTTGGCCAGATTTGACCTTCGTGACCTCGTTTGACCTTGAAGATATTAATCGAAGGTCAATAACATTTTACAAAATGTAGATAATCATAGCACCTATCTATCCTGTAAGTTTCGTCGTTCTAGCTCTAATACTTTTGGAGATCTTAGGGGGCACTAAAGTGCCTCCCTTCTCCACTGCGTGTGAGTGGCATACCCCTCTCCACTGCGTGTTAGTGGCATACCCCTCTCCACTGCGTGTGAGTGGCATACCCCTCTCCACTGCGTGTTAGTGGCATACCCCTCTCCACTGCGCGTGTTAATTGTCCATGAAGATCACTTTAAATAAATGCACGCTATGAAATAGTGGCGGAATGCAATATAACTGTGCACATGCCTTTTTTTGCAGTGTAAATGGTCTAATATTTGCTTGTCACTGGAGTTAATTATGCGTCCATTTCCCGCCGCTTGGTAGTCACTTTAACATAGTCACAGAATGGTCAAAAACATAGCAGACGAGGCGGCTCGGACTTCGGAGCATAAATAGAACGATTAAAAAGTGCAATGCCCCTCACAGCGAAGTGTGATGATGAATTAGGTACCAATGAACTTGGACCTGGTTTTGTGACGATATTTATTGATGGCATGGCACTAATGATGGTACCAGGGCATGGCTATTCTTAGTGGCACGTAATCTGCTTTCTTTGAATAATCTTCTTTTCGGGCATCCAAAAAACGGTAATAATTACTGACATTGACACTTTTTATATCTAGCAATGGTGACTGTCATCTTGCATTTTCTTCGATCAGCAGTAGCGGTTCTTCCATTGGGGCACATGAGGCATGCCTTACCTACATTAGTCAAACATATAAAGTATAATTATATTTATCCCTAAATATTCAATCATTTTAGCAGGATTTTCAAGAACGAAATATTTATAGACAAAATAGTTTTCCAAACAGTTAAAACGCGGCAAATTTTCATGTTATTCCAAGATGTTTGTTGGTATCGATTGGCCCAAATTAGCCTAGCCATTTACATTTAGCATTGTGAAAACTTGGGTTGTGAGGCACTGCGTCACAAGCCAAACGCTTGTTTCGCTCAGATCTTTGGCGGTATCACAGCTTAACAGCACGCGCTGAGTTTTTCACCGATCGCTTCCGTTCCGGAAACAATAGATGCGGCGCCAACGCGGAAGCAGCAAAGGGCCTTTGTGACAGGTGCCCGTGAATACAATGTTTCGGGATTGTGAATATTTTTATAATGGCTTAATATCTTTTTTTAATCTCCTTTTAATGGCGAATATAATGAACTTATGTAATAATTATGTTGAGTAGCGCTTTCTTGAGGCTGATAATGTAAAATAGTCAATAGAAACCACAGCTTCATACTATTTTATATATTAATGAGAAAATGAAACAAAAGAGACGACAGCTTCAATCGTAGCCCATTCTCGGGACTCTTTTGTTTCATGTTCTCATTAATATATCAAATAGTATGGGGCTGTGGTTTTTATTGACTCTATTTTAACTTATGTAATAGTTACGCATTGCTGCAAGGAGATCAGCGAGCTGTCTAGACTTGGATTACAAATAGGACATTATATTTCGATACATTTGTCTTAGCCGTGTTCTTCGCATATACCTAATGATATTATGTATATGTTCTGAGTCATATTCTTAACATGCAGTCGCACAATTCTTTTCAACCGGCAGGATCAACAGACAAATCGAAAGCTTTACGTGCCGCACACTCGGCGTGATAATTCTTGCCTATTTCCAAACCAATTCCAACCTGACGACAGCATATAAACAGGCAGCTTGTAGCGGTGAAGTATTAACCGTGGTGATATGCATATATTTACCAACATGCTAAAAACAAATCACGAAGCAGTCCCTTCCCCTCCCCAGACTGCCGCACCTAAGTTTGACCCCTGGCGCCGCCACTGTAGTTCACCAGAAGCAGTCCCTTCCCCCTCCCCTGACTGCCTCACCTAAGTTTGACCCCTGGCGCCGCCACTGCAGTTCACCAGAAGCAGTCCCTTCCACCTCCCCTGACTGCCTCACCTACGTTTGACCCCTGGCGCCGCCACTGCAGTTCACCAGAAGCAGTCCCTTCCCCCTCCCCTGACTGCCTCACCTACGTTTGACCCCTGGCGCCGCCACTGAAGTTCGATGGAACGTTTTGAAAGCTAGTATGGGCTGTATTTGTATTTATGAAACAGCCCTACTTCTCCTTGTGGCAGGCGCTTAAAAAATAACGCCATATTATATTTTGTTTAATACAAAAGGTCATGTCAAAAACGAACATATCCAGACATTCTGTAGAATGCCTGACCGGTCAGGGATTCTGTAAAATGCCTAGGTAATGTATGGAATGCCTGATCGGCTATGCATTCCATAGGATGCCTAGGCAATCTACAGCATGCCTTACTGGCTGGGCATTCTATATAATGCTTTAGTACCCATTTTAGTATAACTTTAGTACCCATTAGATGCTAAAAAAAGGGCCATATAGGTGGTAACATTGTTAAGAATCCAAGGTATGCTACAATCAGAACCTTACAAGTACTTGGTTAACCCTATTTGTAACAGGCTCCTGGCTACCCCTATTTGTAACAGGGGGGGGGGGGGCGGATTCCGCCCCCCCCCCCCCGGAGATCTCGAGATCTACCCGTCCGATTTGCAAAAATGAAACAGTGTTTAGTTCCCCTCAACACGATATACATTTATAAATAATAAAAAAATATAAATTTTGGATAGGGGGGGCAACAGGGGGGCAAAAACTACAAATTTTAGTGGTATTTTTGATTCAACATAGCTTTCATGTTTATCAACCGATTTTAACACAACCAATAGGAATCGATATAGATTGAATCGGAAATTGATATATGACGGTGACGTTTGAAAATTCAAAAATCATAGGCGTGTGCAGGTCACTCAATATGGGGGTGAAGTAAATGCGTAATAAAACCATTTTTTATGTTGTTTTTTTTGATAAATGAAATGGTATGTGATTGAGACATTAGCAAAAACAGTTATAAATCATATTTTTTGGCATAGGCGGTACCAGGTTAGTGAAAAAGGGGGGTAAAATTTGGAAAAATATTAACCGCAGACAAGTTGCTACCCAGCACTATAAATATGTTACTGATCATAGATAGTTCCTTCTTGCATGTTGTACTTTATCATAGGCGTATCCAGGATCCAAACTAGGGCGGCACAAGACCTTTTGATAAGTATATTATCCGCTATTATGATACTAACTAGTCAACAGTGACTATTTCACTTACAACTTCAATTAACATTGCTTACCCCCCTTTTTACTCTACCTGGACTCGCCTATTATCTTATAATCGTTCGTAGAGTAGCCTGTGGTGCGTGTTTCATCCGAAAACTGCAGTATGTTATGTCATTGTACGCCCATGCCTCTTAGTTTCCTTGCAATAGTATGACCCCCTTTCTTCCATTTCTGAGCGCGCCTCTGCAAAAAAATGACTTTATTCCCTTTTCTGGTCTCATATGTGCATATATTATCATAAGCTAAACGTATACTGCGCCGTTATCGCTGGCATATCGTCATCACCATGCCAGTCACCCCCCTTTTCATGTTCCTGAACACGCCCCTGAAACTCTATATGTAATAAATTATGCAAATAATGGAAGCAGAAGCTATCTTTTACATCTTGATAGCTATAAATGCCCCTTACATTGCTCTATTGGCTTCCCGCCAAGCATTGAATACTTCCTGGAAACCCCCCTTTTTCCAGCCCCTGAAACCGCCTCTGCCATGCAATTTTGTATGATATTTCATTAACATCATCTAATTTGCACTTTTTTCAATCACGGTAAGCCGATGTAACTCCTTCATACTTGATGCAGTTAGGAAGAAACCGTGAAGATCGCATTTCCGTATTTTCGCCAAATGTCGCCTCCGAACCCACCCAAAACTGTGCCCTGAAACCGCCTCTGTTCAAGTTAAGAACTCAAAATTTTGACTCCAAATCCGGAGTTCAATTCTATGAAAAGTCCCAAAATTGCATGGGCTTGCTCCCAGCCGTTCTGGAGATATCTGCGAAAAACATGAGGGGGGGGGGGCGGAATCCGCCCCCCCCTGTTACAAATAGAGTTAAGCGCTCAGATTTTTGCAGTGCAAAAAAAATGTGCTAAAACTAGCATAGGCCTCTAAAGATTAGGGTACTCCAAGTATAGTACTTCAGTTGAATCTTGTCGCACTGCTTAGACGTGTCTGCGTGCATGAGATTAGGGCCCCGCCGGTGACCACCGAAACACGGCGCCTGATTCAGAGCCGCCGCGCCAAGCTCGGCAAAAGGGAGCGGGACGAGTATTTACGCGTTAAAGGCCGGTTCGCACCGGGAGCGGGGACGAGCGGAACGTGAACGGAACGTGAACGGAGCGCAGTCGGAATAGTGAAAAAGCACTGCGAGTTGAACCGCCGGACGGTCTCCGCTCGCGTTTGTCACGCTCGCGGTGTGAACCGGGACTTGTCGGCGCGACGGAGACCCGTTTCGCTGGGTGGGAACGGCTGGCCTCGGAAAGATGGATTCAGTTTATCTTTTTGAACGGAACGTGAGCGGAGCGTGAACGTATTTCATGGAAGTGCAGGTATAATGTCACCGTTTGAGTGGGTGGAAAGCTGGGTGGTGAATATTATTTGTTTGTGGTGAATTGTGACCTTGTCATTTAATCTGTTCACTGTCCCGGTGATGTTCAATTGGCTTATATATGTTTAACGTTTGGTTTTGGTATGCAGCTGCCTATAATTTGTATTAAAAATAGCTACGACCCATTCAAGGGTTGTTTAACCCTATTTGTAACAGGAGGGCGGATTCCGCCCCCCCCCCTCATGTTTTTCGCAGATATCTCCAGAACGGCTGAGAGCAGGTCCATGAAATTTTGGGACTTTTCATAGAATTGAACTCCGCATTTGGAGTCAAAATTTTTAGTTCTTTACCTGAACAGAGGCGGTTCCAGGGCACAGTTTTGGGTGGGTTCGGAGGCGACATTTGGCGATAATACGGAAATGCGATCTTCACGGTTTCTTCCTAACAGCATCAAGTATGAAGGAGTTACATCGGCTTACGGTGATTTCAACAAGTGCAAATTAGTTGATATTAGTGCAATATCATAAAAATTGCAGGGCAGAGGCGGTTTCAGGGGCTTGAAAAGGGGGTGTTTCCAGGAAGTATTCAATGCTTGGCGGGAAGCCAATAGAGCAATGTAAGGGGCATTTAAAGCTATCAAGATGTAAAAGATAGCTTCTGCTTCCATTATTTGCATAATTTATTACATATAGAGTTTCAGGGGCGTGTTCAGGAACATGAAAAGGGTGTGACTGGCATGGTGATGACGATATGCTAGCGATAACGGCGCAATATACGTTTAGCTTATAATAATATATGCACATGTGAGACCAGAAAAGGGAATAAAGTCATTTTTTGCAGAGGCGCGCTCAGGAATGGAAGAAAGGGGGTCATATTATTGCAAGGAAACTAAGAGGCATGGGCGTACAATGACATAACATACTGCAGTTTTCGGATGAAACACGCACCACAGGCTACTCTAAAAACGATTATAGGATAATAGGCGAGTCCAGGTAGGGTAAAAAGGGGGTAAGCAATGTTAATTGAAGTTGTAAGTGAAATAGTCACTGTTGACTAGTTAGTATTATAATAGTGGATAATATACTTATCAAAAGGTCTTGCGCCGCCCCAGTTTTGATCCTGGATACGCCTATGATGAAGTACAACATGCAAAAAGGAACTATCTAGGATCAGCAACATATTTATAGTGCTGGGTAGCAACTTGTCTGCGGTTAATACTTTTTCCAAATTTTACCCCCTTTTCACTATCCTGGTACCGCCTATGGCAAAAAATGCGATTTATAACTGTTTTTTTCTAATGTCTCAATCACATACCATTTCATCTATCAAAAAAGCAACATAAAAAATGGTTTTATTACGCATTTACTTCACCCCCATATTGAGTGACCTGCACACGCCTATGATTTTTGAATTTTCAAACGTCACCGTCATATATCAATTTCCAATTCAATCTCTATCGATTCCTATTAGTTGTGTTCAAATCGGTCGATAAACATGAAAGCTATGTTGGATCAAAAATACCACTAAAATTTGTAGTTTTTGCCCCCTGTTGCCCCCCTATCCCAAATGTATATTTGTTTATTATTTATAAATGTGGATCGTGTTGAGGAGAACCAAACACCGTTTAATTTTTGAAAATCGGACGGGTAGATCTCGAGATCTCCGGGGGGGTGCGGAATCCGCCCCCCCCCCCCCCCTTGTTACAAATAGGGGTAGCCAGGAGCCTCTTACAAATAGGGTTAAGATCCTGCGCCAATTTGTATTACTAAGGTTGATAAATGTCAAACAAAAATATAGGACACTTTCCATTCACCGGTAATGTTAAAACTCGCGCAGAGAATTCCGTCAGTGAGCAGATGCTATCGCGAAATGGAGGAGCTATGCTGTGACGTCAGAGCTTAGCTCCGCCCTGACTGACCCTAGAACCGGCCATATGCAACCCGTGACCGGTCAGTTGCGATTGGTGGGTCCGGAGTCAAGGGCGGGGCTACAGAGCGACCGGGCGTTAGCCTCTATTAGCATGTTGTTGCTTGATTGGACCCGACTGCCGCGTGTGAACTGCTCGGCTCGGTGGAGTTTGATTTATCCCGTCATGGTATTTTTGAAAACGTTGATTTAAAAAGCATATTCCGCTACATAGAAGTATTACAAACGGTTTACGTCGAAAATCGGCGGGCACGGGGAATCGAACCACACTCGAAAAGATGAGCGTTCCTTACGCTCTTGCCAGATTGTACGTTGATGGTGGCCCGTCGGACGGTTCTAGCGGTTTTTATCTTTTCAAGTTCCGCTCCGCTCACGTTCCGCTCTTGCGTTCGGCTCCTGGTGCGAACCGGCTTTTAACCGTCTCTGCCGAGCCGCGATCCGCCGTGACTGTGTGTCACACTACACCGGTGAGGTCAAGCGGCGCGGGCGCGGTGGACTGTGGCGTGCGCCACAGCCGGTGATAGGCCGCAAGCAGCAGCAGTGTACTGTTCCGAATGTTACAGCTGATGCATTTAACGACTATTATGTGTCGATAGGACAACTAACTGCCGCTGTGTGCCACCCCCTGCTGCTCCAGTTCCTACACTGCTCCCCCGCGTCATGACTTGTTCTTTTAACCCGCGCGGCGCTGGGGGGTAAATTTTACCCCCTCCCGGATTTTCTCCATAACTTGAAAACTATGACAGATATCGAAGTAAAACTTGCGGTACTTTATGGTGCATCAATTCTACATCTTATGTTATAATTTTGTTGAAATTTGTGAAAACTTTGAGGAGATAATGACGTTTTAGTGACGTCATGTCATGTCATTTTTGGTGAAAAAACGTTAAATGTTTGAAAAATCGTAGAAAATAGCGTGTTTATGCAAATCGCCAAAAAAGGCGTCAAAAGAAAGAAAATAACATTGTCTTTAACATGGCTATCTCAGATATTCAAAATTTTGGATTTTTGACTCCCAAAAATGCAAAAAACTGATTTTTAGGGAAGAATTTCCACAAAAGTTTTTTGTTTGAAAATTTTCAAAAAACCGGAAGATTTATTATAGAGCCGAGAATGAAGGATGTTCAAACCAAATTTCAAAGCAATTTCTTTATTTTTGACTGACTTATGGCTCTCTAAGAATAAGTAACTCATGACGTCATTTTTTTAATTGCGTTTTTGGCTTTTACTGACCAGATACAGGCAAATAAATGCCACCACTGTATTTCGAAGACAAAACTAGTCTATAAACATGCAATGTTTATTTAGATTAATCAATTTCAAATTTTGACCTTATTTGTGACCTGACCTTGACCTGAGGGCGATTATAAGGTGTCAGGCTGTGGAAATGGCTGCTTCTATCGAATTATACGTGTAAAATAACCCATACAACATGTGTCGCATGGCTTTCGTAGACCTGTAACCTTTTCTGACCTGACCTTGACCTTGACCTTTGCTTAAAATTTCACTTTTACTTATGCGGGAGATGCATTATACATTTGGGAGCACTTTGTGAGATAATAGTTGCAATACAAGGCTTTGGATGGAAAGTATAGCCCAAAAACCCAAATACTGAAATTTTGACACTTGACCTGACCGTGACCTGACATGTAACCTTATGTTAATAATTTCGGGCATGCGTTAGATTCTTCTTACTGAGAACTTTCGATCGCCGCCTTGCGCGTCTCTCTGCTGTTATTGGTTCGGAAGATACGAGGGGGGGGGGTAAAATTTACCCCCCCAGCACCGCACGTTCGGAGGAGACCCCAGCGCCGCGCGGGTTAAAGTTAAACCGATTTATTTTGACACCCTTTGCATCACTTTGGCGATCATGAGGAATTCGAAATCATTAGGTGTTGACGGTATTAGCATTGATCTACTACAAAAATACTTCTTTGGAATCGGCTTGCCTTTGCTTGATGTAGCAAATTCCAGCCTCGTCACCGGTTTTGTACCTGCCTCGTGGAAACATGCATTGGTCACACCCATTCCCAAGGGCAAAACAACCAAAGGTCCGGCGGACACCAGACCAATCTCAATTCAACCGGCTATTACGAAACTAATTGAATGTATCGTTCAATAACAACTTACTGAATACCTTGATCAGCACAAATTAATAGCCGATGCCCAGCATGATTATAGGGAAAGATATTCCACCGAAACGGCTTTGCACGCCGTGACTGATTCGGCACTGCAAGCCATGGACGAAGGCAAAATGTAGATCCTTGTTCCTCTAGATTTGTCCAAATGCTTCGACGTAGTACCCCATTCCAAATTACTTGAAAATCTGTCACTTTATGGGTAACTGCATGGTTCTGCAGTTACCTGGAAGGACACACGCAGCAGGTACAGCTGCCGGCGGCGGGGCAGTTCACTGGTTTCAGCCGAGCTGGAAGCGTACCAGCTGTAGCCAGCCAGCCGTCAACAACCAGGAACGTTCCCATTGGGGTTTTCCAAGGGGTGCCCTGTCCTGCACCCTCTACCTGCTGTACGCCAATGACCTGAGCCTGTGTGTCGGTGAGGGAGTTAGCATAATTCAGTATGCAGACGATACGCAGATCTTGGTTAGCGGCAAGAAGAGGGACTTACCGAGCCTCATTGAGCGCATGGAAGCTGCACTTGCGGCTTTGTTCCTTTGGTATTGCTTCAACGGCATGAAAGTTAACCCTATTTGTAACAGGGGGGGGGGGGCGGATTCCGCCCCCCCCCCCCCGAGATCTCGAGATCTACCCGTCCGATTTTCAAAATGAAACGGCGTTTGGTTCCCCTCGACACGATCTACTTTTATAAATAAAAAATCGCAATTTTTGATAGGGGGCAACAGGGGGGCAAAAACCACAAATTTTAGTGGTAATTTTGATCCAACATAGCTTTCATGTTTATCGACCGATTTTAACACAATTAATACGAATCGATAGAGATTGAATTGGAAATTGATATACGACAGTGGCGTTTGAAAAATTCAAAAATCATAGGCGTGTGCAGGTCACTCAATATGGGGGTGAAGTAAATGCGTAATAAAACCATTTTTTGATGTTTTTTTTATAAAATAAATGAAATGATATGTGATTGTGCAATTATAAAAACAGTTAAACATTATATATTTTGCCATAGGCGGTACCAGGTTAGTGAAAAAGGGGGGTAAAATTGGGAAAATATTAACCGCAGACAAGTTGCTACCCAGCACTATAAATATATGTTACTGATCGTAGATAGTTCCTTTTTGCATGTTGTACTTCATCATAGGTGTATCCAGGATCCAAACTGGGGCGGCTCTATACCTTTTGATCAGTATATTATCCGCTATTATGATACTAATAGTCAACAGTGACTATTTCACTTACAACTTCAATTAACATTGCATACCCCCTTTTACCCTACCTGGACTTGCCTATTATCTCATAATCGTTCGTAGAGTAGCCTGTGGTGCGTGTTTCATCCGAAAACTACAGTATGTTATGTCATTGTACGCCCATGCCTCTTAGTTTCCTTGCAATAATATGACCCCTTTTTTCCATTCCTGAGTGCGCCTCTGCAAAATAATGACTTTATTCCCCTTTCTGTCCTCATATGTGCATACATAATTATATGCTAACCGTCTATTGCGCCGTTATCGCTGGCATATAGTCATCACCAAGCCAGTCACCCCCCTTTTCATGTGCCTGAACACGCCCCTGAAACTCTATATGTAATAAATTATGCAAATAATGGAAGCAGAAGCTATCTTTTACATCTTGATAACTATAAATGCCCCTTACATTGCTCTATTTGCTTCCCGCCAAGCATTGAATACTTACTGGAAACCCCCCTTTTCAAGCCCCTGAAACCGCCTCTGCCATGAAATTTTAATGATATTTCATTAACATCAACTAATTTTCACTTGTTGCAATCACCGTGAACTGATGTAACTCCTTCATACTTGAGGCAGGTACGAAGAAACCGTGAAGATCGCATTTCCGTATTATCGCCAAATTTCGCCTCCGAACCCACCCAAAACTGTACCCTGGAACCGCCTTTTTTCAGGTTAAGAACTCAAAATTTTGACTCCAAATGCGGTATTCAATTCTATGAAAAGTCCCAAAATTTCATGGGCCTGCTCCCAGCCGTTCTGGAGATATCTGCGAAAAACATGAGGGGGGGGCGGAATCCGCCCCCCCCCCATGTTACAAATAGGGTTAATGCCCAGAAAACCCAGATGATCGTCCTTGGCACTCCGGCAATGCTCCGTGACCTTCCCTGAGTTTCGCTAAATTTTAGCGGCACCACTGTGACTGAATCACGCGCGGTAAAAAACTTAGGGCTAGTAATTGACAGATCACTAAATTTTCAAACACACATCGACACCATTACTAGAAAATGCACGGGCTTACTTATCACGCTTAGTCATGCTCGTCATGTTATTCCCGGCCAAGCAGTGAAGGTCATAGTAGAATCACTTTTACTGTCCGTCGTAAGATACTGTTTGTCTGTTTATGGATCGTGTTGAACCAACCAAGTGCGAAGAATCCAGAAAATTTTGAATTTTTGTGCCCGAGCAGTAACCGGTAGGCGACGCAATGAACATGTATCGGATGCGGTTAGACTGTTAGGATGGCTTACGGCAGCGCAACTCATATATTTTCACACGATATGTGCTGTGGAGCGTGTTATCTTGAATCAGGAGCCTGCATGTCTGAGTCATACAATCGGTCAGCGTGCCATTGATGTCCATGAACATGACACGCGTCGTGCTAGAAACTGGACGTTGCCACGCATACGCACCGAGTCCGGCCGACGAAGGCTATGATGCTACCGTGGTGTTTCTCTACTGAACACACGTCTGGATCCTACCGGCCCCAGCTTTCGTACCACTTTGAAGGCTGCCATGAGAGCTGATGGTACCTGATATTTAGATGGGAGTGCAGATCTGCCACCGTCTATCTCGTCTCATAGTGCGTGTGTGTGTGCTTTTAATTTAGTGTATTTGAGTATGCTTGTTTAAGTGTTTTGCTCCTCAACCTTAGTGTTGTCCCCACTGTTTTAGAAATATGACGTGAAAGGGTGAAAAGCCACGATTATATAGGTACGTGGATCTTTTTCGAATAAACTGGTATGGTATGGTACTGTTCTGTTCGCCGTTCCTTCAGTCACCACTGACACAGAAGCGCTCCACTCTTGTGTGTATTTAAACTCAATGGTAACTGCAAAAAACTTAAACTTAAAGTACTTGCCACTTGGCACACATCCAGCCACCCTTGGCACACAGCCAGCGCACCTCCGCGCTACAGTCCGACGCACGACTCGACTCCAACTCGACTGACTGCCGGCCGACCTCGCCGCGACCTTGACACAGTCTTGACATACGGAAGCCCCATTAACTATAGCTTACAACGCTACCGCCAGGGGAGAGCGAGCGCCGCTACGGTTAACATGTAACATTTCCCGTACGGCTTTTAACATCACTGAACTGAATAACTAAACACTACATTCCTCCTCCCTTGAAAGCATTTCCCTCCGGCTCACGCGAGACAGATATCTTCACAGTCTCTAAGTTATAACAAATCTGTCAGGCTCCTTACGCACACGTTTCGAACGTCTCACAGCGCCACCAGGACTCAGATCACTCACGACATCAGCTACACCTGCATGGTCATCACTGACAACTAACTCACCCGCAGTCACGGCTGCCGGCCTCTCAGGCTGGTCAGCAGCAGCAGCCAACGTACTTGCCGGACGGTGTGCGGGAGTCGTCTCCTCAGCAGGCTGCCCTGCCGCTGATGCAGAACGACCAGCGTCCATGTCCGCTGCTGCGACCGCCTCCGCCGTCTCCGCCGTCGCTGCAGTCGGGCCGGCCTCCTGTGCCGTTGCCGGCTGCGTCGCCAGCAGCGCAGCCTGACCGGTCTCCTCACGTTGTCGGTGGTCCGACGCTGTCGTCAGCCTCTCACCGTGGACACGTGAGCCGTCATCCAGCCGGTAGCTGACAGGTCCCAGCCGAGCTTCGACGCGTCTCGGCTCTGAGTACCACTGACGTCCTTTTCTTGGTCTCGGTACCAGTCGGCACCGAACTGAGTCACCGACTTCGAACTTCGGTGGTCTGGCACCCCGTTTGCTGTCAGCGTACTTCTTCTGGTACGCCTGTCGCCTCTGTACGCGGCTTCGTACTTGCTGGTTCTTCTCTTGTGTTGTCTCCAGTGCTCCCGCGTGCAGTTTTGTCCGTAGCTGCCTCCCATGTAGCAGCTCGGACGGGCTGACACCGGTAGTGGCGTGCGGCGTGCTCCGGTACTGTTGCAGGAACTTTTGCAGGTAGCGAGCTCTGTCCTCGCCGCTCCGGTCCGCCGCCTGGAGAGCCGCCTTCACAGTGCGGTTAGCGCGCTCCACCGCTCCCGACCCCGCCGGGTGATACGGTGTGACGCGAATGTGCCGCGTTCCCACGCTCCTCAGGTACACTCTGAAAGCGTCAGAAGTGAAGTGAGTGCCGTTGTCTGACACCAGTTCTCTCGGATATCCTTCCCGAGACGACAGCGTCTCCAGGAACTGGATGGCAGCCTCCGTGCTGGGCTCCGAGCAGAACCCCACCTCGACCCACTTGGAGTAGTAGTCGATCAGAACTACTGCGAAGCGGTGCTGCCGCGGCGCCTCCATTGGCCCGATAAAGTCGATCCCGACTTTATCCCACGCTGCCGCCGGCAGAGGCACAGGTTGCAGCGGCGTGCTGCGCGTCCTGGCTGTCTTGTCGAGCACGGAACACACTTCACAGCTCTTGACAGCATCTTCAACTTCACTGTCCATTCTTGGCCACCAGTAGAGGTCTCTGGCGCGCTGCTTTGACCTCACGATTCCCTGGTGTCCCTCATGAGCTAGCGCCACCATCCTCGGCCGCATCTCAGCCGGCACCACCACCCGCTGGCCGTGCACCACCAGGTCACCCACCAGACTCAGCTCCTCTCGGCAGTTGAAGAACGGCTGCAGCTCCTCCGGACAGTCTCGGCGCCGACGTGGCCACCGCTGGGGGATCTGCAGCATCAGCTGCCTGAGCACCGGATCACGTCGTGTTGCCGTCAGCAGCTCGTCACGCTGCACACTCTCGAGCTGAGCCGTCACCGCAGCCACAGCCACGACGTCATCTTCCAGTCCCTCTTCTACACCAACTGGAAGTCTCGACAGGCCATCAGCTGGGTTGTCACAGCCCTTCACATACTCCACAGTAATGTCATACGCCATCAGACGTGACGCCCACCGAGCGATTCTGAGGCCCGCTCGGCCCACCCCTGGTGACGTCATCAGAGTTCTAAGAGCGGCGTGATCCACTCTGAGACAGAACGATTTACCCCACAGGTATTTTCTCCATTTCTCGACAGCCCATACACAAGCAAGAGCTTCCCGCTCCGTTACACTATAGCGTCTCTGGGCCGGCGTGAGGCTGCATGGTGCGAAACTCACCACTCTCTCCCCCTGCGGATGAATCTGGGCGAGTACGGCGCCGATTCCCACGTCACTGGCGTCCGTGGTGACCAGTGTCGGCAGAGACGGGTCGTACATCGCCAGAGCGTGACTCCTCAGGATTCTCTGCCGCGCCGCGTCCATCACTGCCTGCAGGTCAGGGGTCCACAAGTAGGGTGGCGCCCCCTTCCGCAGCAGCTGTCGCAGCGGCTCGACCAGAGCGCTGTAGCCAGGTACGAACTTGCTGTAGAAGCCGAACAGGCCCAGCATGGCCTGCAGCTCCTTCAGCCCAGCCGGTGGTGGCAGATCCCTCAGCGCCTGGACCCGGTCTGGGTTGACTGCCACCCCCTACTTGGAGATGACGAAGCCCAGGAACTCCACTTCCTGCTGTCTCTCTTCTCCATGTTGAGAGTGATGTTGTGCTGCTTCATCCGCTCCATGACCGCGGTGAGTCTGTGGTCGTGCTCACTGGTCGACTTGCCGAAGATGATCACATCATCTAAGTAGACCTGCACTCCGGGCAGACCGAACAGCACTCGCTCCATGACCTTCTGGAAGGCTTGCGGCAGGCTCTTCAGCCCATATGGGCACCTCTTGTACCGCATGAGACCTTGATGAGTGACGAACGTTGTCAGCGACCTCGAGTCAGGGTGGAGGTCCAGCTGGTGGTATGCTGACTTCAGATCCAAGCTGCTGAACAGAGTGGCTCCCTGCAGCTGCTCCAGGATGTCCTGCATGTCCGGAAGTGGATGTTCACTTGCTTCCACCGCCTTGTTGACCTCCCTGAGATCCACACAGAGTCGCAGAGCCCCATTCCTTCTTCTTGACACCACTATGGGTGAGATCCATGACGCTGAGTCAACTGGTTCGATGATGCCAGCCTGTTGTAGTTTCTCCAGATGCTCTCTCACCTCCTCCCTCACAGCGAAGGGTAGAGGCCGGAGACGTTGCTGCACAGGTGCTACGTCTGGCTTCACACGCACTCGATGTACAAAGCTACTGAGGCTTGGCAACTCCTCAGGGCTCTGCTCCTGGACAGCACACACTGCCACACCATGTACCACTGACAACTTCAGTTTCTCCTGCAAGTCTCTTCCCATCAGAGGCACACTAGCATCCATCACGTACAGTGACACGTGAGAGCACTTGCCGTTCTGAGCCTGTACCATGACCTTCACCACTCCCTCCACTGGAAGTGGTGAGCCTCCATATGCCTCCAAGGTGCACAGCTGTTGGCAGTAGAGGTAGGCGCTGGTACTGCTTCTTGTAGATGTGCAGTGGCAGAATGCTGACCGCAGAGCCAGTGTCAGCCAGCATCCTCAGTTGCTGGTTGTCCACTTTCACCTCTGTCCACAGGCTCCTCTGGTCAGTGGAGTTCACTGCCATCACTTCCACGGTTCTCACCTTCTTGGGCTTCTTCTGCTGCTTTGGAGGCTCCTTGCAGAACTGGGCATAGTGTCCGTTCTTGTTACAGCTGCGACACTTTCTCCAGCGAGCTGGGCAGCAGGAGTCAGCAGCCCTGTGAGGCCCACCACAGTGGAAGCAACGTGTGGTTCCTCCACCTGGCCGCTGAGTCGTCACAGCAGCGATCTCCAGTTTCTGAGATGCTGAAGCTGTTCTTCCTGCTGCTCCACCCACCATCCGCTGTCGTTCTGCGGCCATCTCTTGAGCTTCCGCAACATCAATGATCTTCATCACAGTTAGGGTAGTTTCTCTACAAAGACGCTCTCTGAGTTTGTCGTCTCTGCAACCCTCTACAAACTGTTCACACAGAAGCTGCTCTTGAAGGTCGCTAAAACCACACCTGGCACTCTTCTCCTGGAGTTCAGTGATGTACACTGCTGCAGACTGGTGCTCCTTTTGAACACATCGCCTGAACAAAACACGTTCAGTGTGTTGAGACCTTCTGTCAGGGAACAGTCTTTGGAGGACAGCAGCTGCTTCTTCAACACGATCCTCCTGCAGTGACCTCACTTCACTGTCCTTGACCTCGTCCTTCGAGTCTGGGTCCGACCCCGGCCGCACTGACGTCACATCTGCCTCGCCCTGCGCCGGTTCCGCCGCAGCGAAATACAACCGCCGGGCCTCCTGGCCCACACAGTGCAATAGAAGTGCTTCTTTTCGCTCTTCACTCCAGGCGTCCCAACCACTCGCCACTGCGAATATTTTATATTCGCGATACCACTGACACCATGGCATCTGAGGTCGTCCGGGCGCCATCAAAAATGGCGTCGGTGCCCTGAACCCGTCCATGGCGGCTGCCACGCGGTTCACTCGCTCGTCGCCACTTGTTCTGTTCGCCGTTCCTTCAGTCACCACTGACACAGAAGCGCTCCACTCTTGTGTGTATTTAAACTCAATGGTAACTGCAAAAAACTTAAACTTAAAGTACTTGCCACTTGGCACACATCCAGCCACCCTTGGCACACAGCCAGCGCACCTCCGCGCTGCAGTCCGACGCACGACTCGACTCTAACTCGACTGACTGCCGGCCGACCTCGCCGCTTAAAGGTTTGGTTTGGTTAGGATAAGGCCGCTTCGGTCTACTTGGACCATTGCGCAGCCATGGGATGAAGGAGAAGGGGTAAAGTGGGTCAAAATGGACGCCGACCGGGCGACCGCCCATGAACAGGCCCTTCCCCGCAGCGCGAAGCTGCGAGGAGAGCCCACGCCATGCAGACGGCCACCACTCCCGGGGGGCAGCTCGAGGCCACCACATGCCCGGTGGTCAGCGACCACCAGGCCCGGGATAACGTGGGCGTGAAAAAGGATGGAGGACCGGCAATCGGGAGGATCAAAAGGGATCTGCCCTCGCCGCGACCTTGACACAGTCTTGACATACGGAAGCCCCATTAACTATAGCTTACAACGCTACCGCCAGGGGAGAGCGAGCGCCGCTACGGTTAACATGTAACATTTCCCGTACGGCTTTTAACATCACTGAACTGAATAACTAAACACTACAGGTACTCAATCATATCATTTTAGTATCCCATGGTGTCTAGTACCATTTAGAAACTTATTGATGAACCCACTTAAAAAAGATATACTACGTTTCACTATCATATACTGTGTGTAGTACCTTGCTTTGACAAAAGCTCCTAAAAGTAGCATCTTGTATACTAGACGAAGTACCTTTCTCCCAATAAGTAGAACCTGCTAGACACTAAGTTGACATTGGCCGCGCGCCGCAGTGCGCGTGAGGCACTGAGGCAGCCATTTTTGTTCAAGTGGTGGTGGTGGTGTTGCGTTCGCTGGTGACGAAGTATCTTAGGCAAGGCCGTATGCACCAGGTAGATTCATGCGTAGCTTTCTGATTCATGCGTAGCTTTCAGTGCGTAGCTTTCTGAACAGGTTGCCAGATGACGCTATCGGGTGTAAACTTTCAACAGAGATGCCGCCCCGACGTGTTGGAATACCCGCCCCGACGCATGAAAATAAAATACTTCGCTGTGATAAGTGAACTATTATGGAATTGAATATACAGATGTTTTTGATTCAAAATGATTATACTTGAATACCAATGACTATTTCGTAAATATATTAACAATACAAGCCTTCACAATTGGCAGACAAATTAAGGCATGTGGAAGTGCAGCATCAGCATGGAGAGTAGGCACTTGTCAGGTCATGTCAGTGACCAATTTCTCGATTTTGATCCACTATGAGCAATATGAGCAGTATGAGCAATAACGAATGCAGAAGCTCAGAAGCCGTAGTCGTGGAGAGTAGGATGAGATGATGAAGTTCAGCGACATGTGGGACAACGCCTCCAAGCGGTCGTACATAAAAACCGACTCCATGCAACTCTATGCCAAGTGATAAAATATCAGCGAACACCACATTCGAAACTCCGATTAGGACATGGTTATGTTGCTCAGCTCTATTACATTTGGTAAGATGACGGTACAGACGAATAAGAGCGCCACCAAGTGCAGCGCCACCGCCCCCACCTGGCCACTGCAGCACTGCGCAGCTCCAGTCTCTTGTATCTCGTCGTCGTCGTTACTCTCTTGGGACATGTCCCGGGCTTATCGATCATTTGGGCTTAAAGAAAATAGTTCACCTTGGAACATTTTTCGAAACACGATTTGATTATATTTTGAAATACAACTTTTTTAATATTGTCAAAAATGCCCATACATCGCGCCGATTCAGGACAGAATTTCGTAAATTATTAATGTTATCAAAACTGTATACATACTCTCTGAGTCAGAGTCTTGACGTCACGCAAATGAGAAAAAAAATGGCTCCGCCAATCAGATTCGAAAGTAGTCGCGTCAGGATAGACTTGCATTAGAAAAGCGTCAACCGGCGGCCGGCGGTTCGCTTGCAAGCATCAGCTGCAAGCTGATTGGCTGATTGTATAGCCTCTGCCCAGGCATCGTCAGCACCGCATTCTTTCGTCAGCACCGCATTCCTTCGCCAAACAATCAAATATATTCGGCTGGAGAGTCTTTTCAGTCAAACAAACTTGCAGATAAGGGTTTCCCAACACGGGCTACAAAACTGATATCTCAGTTCAAAACCCATGTTGTAGGTGAACTATTTCCTTTAATTAACTCTATTATTGGCATGGAGGGGGGGGGAGGAGGGGGGGGGGGGGGGCAGATCCTGCACACCCCTAATGTTTTTCGCAGATCTCTCCCGAACGGCTAAAAGCAGACCCATGAAATTTTGGGAAGTTTCCTAAAATTGAATTCCGCATATGAAGTCAAAATTGTGAGTTCCTAACCTTAACAGAGACGGTTCCTTGGCCCAGTTTTGGAGGATTTTTTTTTGCTGTGACATTTGGTGATAATACGGAGATGCGAA
>JAXIVJ010002382.1:10000-107500 GCA_036785665.1 Chirona hameri
TTTTTTACTCAATGTAACGATTGTTTTAAAAAACAAACGAATAAACATGGAGACATTATGCCTATTATTTTCCCCTAAAGAGCCTAAAAATAAATGTATAGACTATAGTAGCCGTTTTCTCGAAGGATTATTGCGCTGATAAATTTCTGAAAAAAAATCAATAAAGTTTCTTGGAAGTTTTGGTATAGAAGTATATTATACATTCCAAGAAATAAATTACTGATTTAGGCGATATTATCACTATTCAATAGTTATGGAAACATGTATTGAGCTCATAACAAGTTTATGATACAAAATTGGCCGTTTTTAAAGAACATATGCGTCTAGAATCCATTCGTTCAGTTTAGTATACCTGCATACTAGTTACTAGTAAAACGCCATTTTGGGCGATGGCCGAGCGGGCGCGCTCTGGTAAAGCTAAAACAGGTTTGAAATAAGAAACGGCACGGGAGCACACGTGGTAGTAACACACAGACCTTTTAGTCCTTTTAGTCCTCCATAAAAATTGCCAGGCCTCCGTGTATGCCAACATAAAATTAAGTTTTATTAAATTGTTCATGATCTCCTTTCTCGAATCTGCCAAAAGGGGAGTACTTCCTGAGCGCTGCATGCTTTAGCGTATAAAAAATTAATGCTCAGATTAGTCATGCCATTTTTGATCAAAAATGATTTTTGTTCATTTCGACGTTTCCGTGTGCCACGCGTTGTGGTACTACCCCTATCAGAACGCATCATACCAAATTCAAAATTCATTTGATGGTTCTATCCAATGGTAAAAACCCGATCGCAATCGGATTAGTGGTTGCAAAGTTATTAGCTTCCGAAAAGCGTCTATATGGCCGGGTCGGGCCGGTTCGGGCCCGGTCAAATGTAAATGTGTCTAGTGAGTTGACGAGAAACCTCACGGGCGCTTTGCGCCAGCTCGGTAACTAAATATGGCAGCGTCATAAATCACAGGTCTGTCTGCGCATGCGCAGTGATGTGCCAGCATAGATTCGCCGCCGCTTCCGACCAGCGTGCCGCACGCACATTGACAAAGCCAAGCCGCACAGGCCGGTCGCCGGATTGGGCCGGATTGAGCAAGTCCATTGCGTGCAATTGCGTCACATGCCACAATGTTCTGAATCGTTCTAAAGTTTTGACAAGTTTCAGTCGGTGGAGATACTGACCTATCAATGCTTAATTACCTTCCTAATTACCACTAATTAATAACACTAATACTGCTACTTACCACCAAACTGCAATTTTGTCCAAATATAATATTATGTTTATTACCGAGCGGGCGCGAAGCGCCCGTGTCTCGTCAACTTACTAGACAAATTTACATTTGACCCGGCCCGACCCGGCCCGACCCGGCCCGACCTGGCCATACAGACGCTTTTCGGAAGCTAACAACTTTGCAACCCCTGCTCCGATTGAGATTGAGTTTTCACCATTGGATGGGACCATCAAATCAATTTTGATATTGTTATAGTGCGTTCTTATAGGGGTGGTACCACAGCGCGTGGCACCCGCAGACGTCGAAATGAACAAACATAATTATTGATAAAAAAATGACTTGATTTATCTAAGCATTCGTTTTGTATACGCTGAAGCATACCGCGCTCAGGACGTACTCCCTTTTGGCGGATTCGAGAAAGGAGGTAATGTACAATTTAATCAAACTTTAATTTTTATGTTGGCATGCATGGATGCCTGATAATTTTTATGGAGGACTAAAAGGACTAAAAGGACTATGTGTTACTACCACGTGTGCTCCCGTACCGTTTCATATTTCAAACCTGCTTTAGCTTTACCAGTGCGCGCCCGCTCGGTCATCGCCCAAAAAGGCGTTTTACTGGTATTTCAACATATTATATTCAACATTTATATTACATTACATATTACATATTAGTCAACATATACTGCCAAAATATATATATATATATATATATATATATATATATATATATATATATATATATATATATACAAAGCTTCTCTTGTCAAACGGATACCCTTCTAAAATGATAAAAAAACAAATTATTAGTCAAAACACAACCCTAAACATAGTCATGCCCCAAACAGCCAGCCCCACAACCTCTCGGACACTACGTACAGTCTCTCTTGAAAGTATCTATGCACTGTACAGTACAGTCTCTCTTGAATCTCTTGGCCGTGGATAGATACTTTCAAGAGAAACTGTACAGTATACAGTCTCTGTACAGCAGGGACTCGTCTAAGGAAACTTTACTGGGAGGGGGGGGGGGGGCAGGCTTAACCATATTCCTTTCGGGGTGGGGGGGGGGGGCAGATTCTGCCCCCCCCCCCTCCCCCGGTGGTTTTTCGCATGCTGCTCCTAAACTACTGGGATCTTGATTACTGGGGTCTCGTCTGGAAATTTCTGACTTTTCCCAAAGTTGAATTGCGCATGTTGTATCAAAAAATTTAGAGAAAAAAATCGCCCCAACAGAGGGGGTGCCAGCTCCTGTTTTGGGGAGGGCGTTACGAATGCGGTTGTGCGGCGCATACTTCCTTTGTAGTTTGCGGTGCAATAAATGCGTCAGAAAAATATGCATTGCAATATGCATCTTAAATACCGGAATTGTACATAATTTTTGGCAGAGGCGCACTGAGGTACACAAAATGGGAGGCGATACCCTCCCTCTAATTAGGTCCAATTTCAAATTAGTAAGATGATACAAAGCGTTACGCGCATGGTGCACCCCACGTTGTTTACCTGGATCCGCCTATGCGCAATGTATTACATTTAAAGGAAACAGTCCACCTTGAAAACAAAATCAGAAACGATTGAGAGAAGCTAGAAATGAATTATCATGTTACTATTAAGCCATACAAAATGTATATGAACGCGGAAAAAGCAAATTATAATCACAGTTATTTGGTTCCAATTCAGTTGTTTTCCTTTGAATGGAGTGAATTAATGCGAACTCAGGACATCTGCACGTGCGTGACGTATAATTTAACTAAGAATATTGCTGATAAAAGTGTTTATAGACGACTTTAGCGATATATCTCTCGAAGTTCATTCGTGCAATGAAGGGAATTAGGTACTGAAACAGCATGTTCTTGTCCAGCGCTATATATTTAAATGTGTATAATACCTATTCCCCAAGCCATACGTCATAATCATACGGAAAATCACCCAATCAGCGCTAGGAGCCACAAAAGGATACTCGTTCAGACTTCTAGGACTCCGGTAAGCCATTTTTAATTAATTAAGATGATGTGAAATGAAGATGTGAAAGATTCTCATGTCCATTTTCGAGCATGGACTACAACTTGGCTATCTCAACTCAAAACCATCCCATGTTAAAGGTGAACTGTTTCCTTTAACAAATTACAGCAAATCATGTCCACATGTGACGTTCATGTCGTCCCAAACAATCGCGAACAGCACATATTTGTTCTCAGAAAATCTCCCCATTTTACATCCCCTGAATACGCCTAAGATTTTTCCTTTTGGTACTTGTCTTATGATTTGTTGAAGACCAGTACATTTCAAGCTCAAAAACGTTTGTTGCATGACAATCGGTCGAACCATTTGACCACAATGATCAATAATGAACACCCAAAATTTTCGTAGTTTTTGCCCCTGGTCCCCCATTTTTTAGCAAAAACAAGAATCTGAGTTTAAACAAAATAGATCTTTTGATGACAAATCGAATGGTTTTTGTCTCATCGAAATCGACAAGCAGTTCTCGAGATATCTGGGGGGCAGAATCTGCCCCCCCCCCACTCGTTAACGTAATTTTAGCCGCCCGCAAGGAATAGGGTTAAGATGACTTATTTTCATTTCACCTGTTTTTGACCACGAACAGTCACACTTACTCTGGTTTTTCTATAGTCCATTGATATCGTTCCAACGGACAGTAATATTCATAAAATATAAATCAATAACGCTATCAACGTGAAACTTTAAATAGTTTTTCTTACATAAATTTTACGTCTTCTGTGCAAAAATGAAACAATTTCGTCAAAAGAAAATTGAGATATAGCGAATTTAGTGGCATCACTACACACGAGTTTGACGAAAAAATCAGCTAAAATTTAACAGACCGCACAAAGGTCATATTTTGATAAAAAAATACAATCATCAACCTCAAAAGATAACAAAAGATGGCAAGGGCTACAAAATGTCTATCTCGGAGTTTTGAAGTTTTGGTTTTTGACCCCCGAAAATTCATGAAACTTTGTTTTTAAAGGCCCACAAATTCATTTTTTTCAAAGATATTAAACAAAACGTGAAATATATCAGAGAAACGCATATGGGCAATTTCTAAACAAGTTTGTAAAACAATATCACCATTTTTGACTGACTTACCGGGTGATCATTATTGAATGAAATAAAGTAAACAACAGTCACAGGCATATATTATAGATTTAACCACAACAAACGCACATGCATAGAATGCCTTAGGTGGGACATTTGTTGTCATACAAACGCAATTCATCTCTTGTGCAGCGTTTCTCTATAATAGGAGCTCAAAGTGTCCCCCCTCCTCCGCGCAGCAAATCTCGACTCGGCGTCGAGTGTGACGCACCATCCGCCTCAGCTGGTCCGTCGCCCATCCGCCTCAGCTGGTCCGTCGCCCATCCGTCCATGCTGCGGGCGACGTTTTCCACGATTGCCTCCAGCTGATTCAGGGTCTGGGGCTTGCGACTGACGACATCATCCACAGCTTGAGGTCAGAGATGAAGTCCAGGCATGATAGACCCGGACTGTATGATGGCCAATGATGCTGAATCCTGCGGGAGATCAGCCAATCACCGAACTTCGACCTCAGGAACTGCATCACTGAGGGTGTGGCGTGCGAAACGAAACGAGCGCCCTCTTCGGGTTGCTTGGGAACCAACATGAACAAAAGGGCACTGATTTCAGCAGGATGGCGCGCCTTCACACGTCACACCCTCGAAGTCGAAGTTCGGCGATCGGCTGATCTCACGCAGGATTCAGCATAATTGGCCACTATAAAGTCAGGATATGTCCTGCCTGGACTTCAGCTTCTGGCCTTAAGCTGTGGATTAGGTCGTCAGTCGCAAGCCCCGAACCCTGAAGCAGTTGGAGGCAATCGTGGAAAACTTCGCCCGCAACATGGACGAGGACCAGCTGAGGCGGATGGGGCGTCACACCCGACGCCGAGCCCAGCAAGAAAAAAAAATTGCTGCGCGAATGAGGGTGGACACTTTGAGCTCCTATTGTAGAGGAACGCTGCACAAGAGATGAATTGCGTTTGTATGACAATACATGTCCCACCTAAGGCATTCTATTATGTGCGTTTGTTGTGGTTAAATCTATAATATATGCCTGTAACTGTGGTTTACATGACGTATTTTATCTAAAAACAAATATTTTTGACCAGCTGCGAACAAATGAACGTCACCGCTGCATTTCTGAGGCAAAACTGGTCCAGAAAATGTTCTTTTTTTATTTATATTGATCAATTAAATTTTTGACCTTATGTGACCTGACCTTGACCTGATTTTGACACTAACTTCACTTAAATAAAGTCAGGTGGTAAAATGACTATCACTATCGAGTTATACGTGTAAAATAACCCATAAAACATATGTCACATGACTTCGTAGATATTTTGCACATTGTGACACTTTTGTGACATTGACCTTGACCTTGACTTTTGCCAACGTTCTTACTTTAGCTTATGCGGGATGTGTATTATACCTTTGAGAGCACTTTGGGTGATCATAGTCGCAATCGAAGGCTATGGATGGAAGTACCTATGTCCTATACACTCGATTTTGACCTTTGACCTGACCATGACCTGACATGTGACATCAATGTAAACTTTTCGAGTTTGCTTTAGATGTGTTTTATTGAGAGCTTTCGAATGCCGCCTTGCGCGTCTCACCGCGATCATTGGTTCGGACCCCCCCCCCCCCCCCCCCCCAGTCAGACGCGATCATTGGTTCGGAAGATCCCCCCAGTCAATGGCGTTCGGCTGAGAGTCAAGGGCGGGTTAATTTTGTTGACAGATGACAGCCAGAATAGACCAGTGTGGCTAAATTTCCAAGTTTGACACCTACATCTATATCTACATCAATATCGACATTTATACCTACATGAAATATTGATCATAGTTTAAAAATGCCTACATAACTATTAACCCTCGCTCTACGGGGGGGGGGGCCTGACAGCCCCCCCTGAGGTTTTTCTTGAATATCTTTTTACACATGCGGCGCATCTTGCTTAAATTTTCAGTAGCTGAGTTTACAACAATTATACGTATGCTGTAAAAATGTGATTGAAATTTGTTAAGTAGTTTGGGAGATAATTATGTTTTGATGACGTCATGTTGGTAAAAAAAACTAGAAATATTTGAAAAATCGTAGAAAACAGAGTTTTAAAGAAAATTGCAAACACAATTCACCAAAGATACAAAACGGGATTTTCTTTAAAATGGCAATCTCGGATTGGCAAAATTTTGGGTTTTTAACCCCTAAAATAAAATAAAAAATTGGAAAAATCCCCACAAAATCAAAATTTTCAAAGACGTTAGAAAAACCGGAATATATGTGCGAGAACTGAGTATGGACAATACCCATACCAAATTTTAAAGCAATATCTTCTTTTTTGACTGAGTGATGGCTCCCTAAGTGTAAGAAACTGATGACGTCATTTACAAAAAAAATGACTTTTTTGACAAGATATGAACAAATCATTACCTTTTCTGTATTTCTGAGCTAAAACTGGTCTAGAAATATGCCTTTTTATTTACATTTATCAATTTCAAATTTTGAGGTTTTCTGAAGAGCAAAATCGGTATTCTGGACGTGGTAACTCCGAGGTCATTCACTTGACCTGGAAGGTCACCCGTTGACCTGAAACCTACACATCGCATACTGTTAGATTCCTCTAATGGCAGACAACATGCTGGTTCTTACCGCATTGCTCTAAGTTGCTTGGTTTGTTAGTTAACAGGGGGGCCTGTCAGCCCCCCCCCCCCCCCCCGTTGGGCGAAGGTGACAAAAGCTCCCGTAGGGCGAGGGTAAACTATTCATCACTTTATTGGTGTTCCTTGCAGTATCTTTAAGCTGTGCGACTTTCAAAGATGGAATCAATTCGGCAAAACTAGCAGTGATTGTGTCATATAAAAATGTGCATGCTTTTATTAAAATATAGGCCTATTTGACCTGCGTCGGTTTCTGCTACTGTGTATTTCCTTTCATGTTCATCATCTCGCAGTGATCATGATACTTGTCATCGAAAGCTTGTCACCTATAATATAAAACATCGTTTGAGTTATTATTGTCATTATACACCATCTGTCATGGATCAGTTAGAATAACTATATATGTATATAGTATGTGTATGTATGTATATGGTATGTGTATCTGGTCTTATAGCCTATAACAGAGGTCTCCAGAAAAGTGTGTGGGGGGGAGCTGGGAAAAATTGCTTAAGTACCGTGAAAATCCACAAAAATACAGATTTCCCCCCGGATTTGACCCACTTCCTCGTCCAAGTGGCGGGGGGGGGGGGGGTTGAAGCCATCTCAACTGATTAGGATCCTACATTCCTGGCCTATAACTTGTACAGAACAGTTAAAATGTGCATCTCGCCAACAATTATAACCTGTTTAAACTCCCCCCCCCCAGTGGCCGTGTTTTGCCTCGACTGGGGGGGGGGGGGGGGCAGGAGCCGTGACTGCGGGGGTTTCCCCAGCAGTTAACATGTTAGACGAAGACGAGTCACTGCTGTACAGTGTACCGAGATAACGTACTGTACCGAGATAATGTACTGTATGTACTGCTGGGGGTTTCCCCAGCAGTTAACATGTTAGACGAAGACGAGTCACTGCTGTACACTGATGTACAGTGTACCGATATAATGTACAGTAGGTACAGTAGGTAGGTCAGTCGGCTGATCAAGTTTGTATTATTATTATTGTATTAGGGTGGTTAATTTTCACTTGTTAAGAATCAATTGGCATCCTAGCTTTTCTGGTTCCCTTTTTCATGCTGATTCCGAAAATGAAGTCCATTTTTGCCGCAAATGAATGCCCATTTGCCGCAAATGGTGGCCCATTTGCCTTTTGTGTTGGCATTCTCGCACTTGCGGCCATCCTAAGCGGTTTCTGGATATAAGTCCAGGAAATTCGATCACATTCTAACCTGAAAGGGTGCTTGCGTCATCAGCATGTTTAATGACACCTTGTGCTCGTAAATTTTGCTCAGGTCATGTCAGGTCACTGACCTGTGACGGCATTTTTAAGTCATGGTGCTCATTTTCTCAAATTTTCGCGTTCAGCAAGGCAAGAATCGTACTTACCATGCAATGCATAGAAAGGGAACGAACATATCAACAATCGTTCGAATTATAGAACAAAAGGTTCAGGAACAAAGGGCATAGCTGACTGCCACCTTTGACACAAGAATGTTTTAAAATATAATTATTATTCTGTTAATTGTATTCCATTATATAGGCTAACTTTTGTTTTTCTTCGTTTTCTCAACGATTTTTGAAATAGCTGAGAGATTTATCTTACTTTATTTGTATTATTCCCTTTAAAAACACATTCTAGGGAAGCGGAAATGAAACAGAAGCCACGATCACTAGACGTTCATATGAATCCGAGCTATTTGGCGAGCCCGAGGTGCGACGTTCGTCTGTCGATGGTGAGTAAGTCGTATGCGGTATAGCTTGCATGAGTTTGTTTGACCAGCTGCATGTTTTTGTAAACGCGTAAATGTTATACATTTGTTTTAAGATAGTTTCTCTTAAAGCCAGGTTCACAACGTATCCGTTGACCACCGTTATTCCGTCGACAATGCATTTTTGTTCATTGAACAATTTATTATAATGCTTAAGACTCACGTATTAACTATATTGTCATAGTAAATAATTATTGAAGAATAAAATTACATTTGTATTAGGATTTGGCTATGGATCTAACACAGAGAAGACAAAATGTCTTTAAAAACCATCCGTCGACGGACCGATGACCTTCAGCAGATCAAAATGGATCCGGTGTGAATCAGACTATATCATTGAAACAGTCCAATCGGACTGTATGCATATCTAACAGAGAGACGACAAAATATCTTTAAAAACCATCCGTCGATGGATCGGTGGCCGCCAGCAGATGAAAATGAATCCGGTGTGAATCGGACTGTATCATTGATATAGTTCAATATGACTGTAGCATTGATACAGTTCAATCGGACTGTATCGTTGATACAGTCCAAGCAGACTGTATCATTAACACAGTTCGATTCACACCGGATGCATTTTGATCTGCTGACGGCCAGTCCGTCGATGGATTTAAAAAAAGACATTTCGTCGTCTCTCTGTTAGATATGCATACAGTCCGATTGGACTGTATCAATGATATAGTCTGATTCTCACCGGATATATTTCGATCTGCTGACGGCCATCGGTCCATCGATGGATGGTTTTTAAAGACATTTCGTCTTCTCTCTGTTAGATCCATCCCAAATACTAATTCAAAAATGTCATTTGATTCTTCGATAATTATTTCTCATGGCAATATAATTAATACGTTAGTCGCAGCATTGTAATCAATTGTTCGATGAACAAAAAGCAATCGTCGACGGAATAAACGGAATAACGGTGGTCAACGGCTACGTTCTGAACCTGGCTTTAATCGAAACTATCTTAAAACAAATTTATAACATTTACGCGTTTACAAAAACATGCAGCTGGTCAAACAAACTCATGCAAGCTATACCGCATACGGCTTACTCACCATCGACAGACGAACGTCGCGCCTCGGGCCCGCCAAATAACTCGGATTCATATGAACTTCTAGATATCGTGGCTTCTGCTTCATTTCCGCTTCTCTAGAATGTTTTTTTTTTAATGAGAATTATACAAATAAAGCACGATAAATATCTCAGTTATGTCGAAAATCACCAAATATTTTTGGATCTATCGTTGAGAAAACGAAGAGGAACAAAAGTTAGCCTATATATTGGAATACAATTAACAGAATAATAGTTATATTTTAAAATAATCTTGTGTCAAAGGTGGCAGTCAGCTATGCCTTTTGCTCCTGAACCTTTTGTTCTAGAATTCGAACGATTGTTGATATGTTCGTTTCCTTTCTATGCATGATTAGTAAGGATTAGCCTTGCTGAACGCGACATTTTGACAAATAAGCTCCATGACTTAAAGAATACCGTCACAGGTCAGTGACCTGACATGACCTGGATATAATTTACGAGCACAAGGTGGCATTAAACATGTTGATGACTCAAACACCCTTATAGGTTAGAATGTGATCGCATTTCCTGGATTTATATTCAGAAACCGCTTAGGATGGCCGCAAGGGCGAGAATGCCAACAAAAAAGGCAGATGAGCCACCCTTAGCACTCATTTGCGGCAAAAAACGGACTTCATTTTCGAAATCAGCATGAAAAACGGAACCAGGAAAGCTAGGGTGCCAATTGATTTATAACAACAAGTGCAAAATGAAACACCCACTGTACAGTGTACATAGATAATAATAAATATAATATATATATATATATATATATATATATATATATATATATATATATATATATATATATATATATATATATATATATATATATATATATATATATATATATATATATATATATATATATATATATATATATATATATATATATATATATATATATATATATATATATATATATATATATATATATATATATATATATATATATATATATATATATATATATATATATATATTTTATATATATATATATATATATATATATATATATATATATATATATATATATATATGTATATATATATATATATATATATATATATATATATATATATATATATATATATATATATATATATATATATATATATATATATATATATATATATATATATATATATATATATATATATATATATATATATATATATATATATATATATATATATATATATATATATATATATATATATATATATTATATATATATATATATATATATATATATATATATATATGTATATATATATATATATATATATATATATATATATATATATATATATATATATATATATATATATATATATATATATATATATAAACCAGCCATAAGGTCTCATGCCAGTCGGCAAACCAGTCAGCAAAGCAGCCAGTCAACCAGCCATAAGATCTCATGCCAGTCAGCAAACCAGTCAGCAAAGCAGCCAGTCAACCAGCCATAAGATCTCATGCCAGTCAGCAAAGCAGTCAGCAAAGCAGCCAGTCAACCAGCCATAAGATCTCGTGCCAGTCGGCAAACCAGTCAGCAAAGCAGCCAGTCAACCAGCCATAAGATCTCATGCCAGTCAGCAAACCAGTCAGCTGCAGTACCTAACTTAGCTAAGCCATTGGGCTGGTCAGGTATGACAGTGCAGTCAGTGCCCAGTGGTATGGCTACTTGCATGACTTGTATTTCAAGGAAGGGAACACATACTCCAGAACCGCCCATAGTGAAGTTTATTACCATCATAAAGGCCACCAGATGGAGGAGCATGCCGCGGTTACATTCGCTTCAGCCTCCTTCACGATCAAGTACCATACAAGGAGTGTTTCAGCTTATCGCATCATTGAGCGATAAGCTGAAGTCTCCACAGAAATGTGGTACAAGCTGAATTAGAAGAGCGCTCTCTCAGTGGAAAACTCGATTCCGCCACAGAAATGTGAAATTCCTTATCAAAGCCATTTGGCCTGAAAAGAGAAAGTCAATTTCTCGGGTGTTCTGAATTAAATGGGAAGTTCATTCAGAAATCACGGTAAGTTGGAGCTCTGTCCTAATCAGATGCAACAGACGACATGCTTTCTGACATTTCCACGTGTCTGAAGTGCCGAGGAGCCCATTGAAATGCTAAAATTAGCAGCAAATACAGATGTCAAGCAAATGACATGATTCGGGAGACGCAAAAGTAGACAAGTAAAGAAGAATCGCTGAAGAACTTTGACTGATTGACAATAGCCGTTTTCACGAAGGATTATTGCGCTGAACGATTCTGAAAAGTTTCTGAAAAGTTTTAACAAGTTTTAGTATAGAAGTCTTAGTTCGACGATCCATTCCTTAACTACACAACTTTTACATGCGATTTTGGGCCTGAAATGTTCGTTGTAATTTTGTAATATGTTGGTAAGAATATAATATTAGAACGAAGTTTAACCTTATGTTCATATTCGGATGAAATAACAAAAGAAAATCCAAAACATATTTTCGGCTGTGAGCCTTCTTCAGTGGATAATGACACCAGTAAGGCGCCGTAGTCGGCGATGAACGAGCGAGCGCGAACGAAATGTATGGTGAATTTGAACTCGATGTGGCAAGTAGTTTCTGATATACAAAAAAGGACGAGCTGTGAGCACGTGCGCATGTGCAGACACCCCACCCCTGACCTATGGGAAAGTGGCGGCTAAGAGGTCCCTAACCACACACCAAATTAGAGCACAATCGGCTCAGCCGTTCCTGAGATATAGAATAGGGGTGTGTACTTGTGCAAGTGGAGGCACCCCATCCCTGACTTGTGGAAAGGCGGCGACTGAGAGGTCCCTAACCACACGCCAAATTTCAACACAATCGGCTTAGCCGTTCCTGAAATATAGAATGGGGTGTGTACGTGCGCACGTGCACGTGCAGGGATATCTATATATCTGTATATCTGTATATCTGTGCATCTGTGCATCTGTGCATCTGTGCATCTGTGCACCTGTGCACAGTACAGGTGCACAGATGCACAGATGTACGGGCGGCCAGGACAAAGTACGGGCCGGTCAGGAGACAACAGGCAGCAGACAGCAGCCAGTCCATATGACAGCATATGGCAGCAGGCAGCAGGTAGTCCATATGACAGCATATGGCAGCAGACAGACAGTCCATATGAGGCTCTAAAGACAAAACACACTGCATGGTGGACGTGGGGCAGGAATACCAGTCGAAACAGCGAGCTTGCGAGAGTTGTAGGAGGTCGGACATTTTCACAATGCATGCATGGCAGTCGTAGAGAAAATGTTAGAAACATTCAGACGATTCCTTGGTTCACCCCTCACCCCTTAACTCATTAACTCCTTAACCCTATTTGTAACAGGCTCCTGGCTACCCCTATTTGTAACAGGGGGGGGGGGGGGGGGCGGATTCCGCCCCCTCCCCCCCGAGATCTCGTGATCTACCCGTCTGATTTTCAAAAATGAAACGGTGTTTGGTTCCCCTCAACGCGATCTACATTTCTAAATAATAACCAAATCTAAATTTTCGATAGGGGGGCAACAGGGGGGCAAAAACTACAAATTGTAGTGGTATTTTTGATCCAACATAGCTTTCATGTTTATCCACCGATTGTAACACAACTAATAGGAATCGATAGAAATTGAATTGGAAATTGATATATGACGGTGACGTTTGTAAATTCAAAAATCATAGGCATAGGTAGGTCACTCATAGGTAGGTCACTCAATATGGGGGTGAAGTAAATGCGTAATAAAACCATTTTTTATGTTTTTTTATATATAAATGAAATGGTATGTGATTGTGACATTAGACAAAACAGTTATAAATCATATTTTTTTACTTTCTTCCCTTTTCTGGCCTAATATGTGCATATATCATTATAAGCTAAACGTCTATTGCGCCGTTATCGCTGGCATATCGTCATCACCATGCCAGTCACCCCTTTTCATATGCCTGAACACGCCCCTGAAACTCTGTAATAAATTATGCAAATAATGGAAGCAGAAGCTATCTTTTACATCTTGATAACTATAAATGCCCCTTACATCGCTCTATTGACTTCCCGCCAAGCATTGAATACTTCCTGGACCCCCCCCCCTTTCATGCCCCTGAAACCGCCTCTGCCATGCAATTTTTATGATATTTCATTAACATCAACTAATTTTCACTTGTTGCAATCACCGTAAACCGATGTAACTCCTTCATACTTGAGGCAGTTAGGAAGAAACCGTGAAGATCGCATTTCCGTATTATCGCCAAATGTCGCCTCCGAACCCACCCAAAACTGTGCCCTGGAACCGCCTCTGTTCAGGTTAAGACCTACAAAATTTGACTCCTACTGCGGTATTCAATTCTATGAAAAGTCCCGAAATTTAATGGGCCTGCTCCCAGCCGTTCTGGAGATATCTGCGAAAAAACATGAGGGGAGGGCGGAATCCGCCCCCCTGATACAAATAGGGTGAAGTTTTTTGCAACTGAAGTATCTTGGGATAATCTTGCGATCGGTATGGTTAGCTCGCGGGTATTATATTGGCTGAAACTGACATTTTCGCACACCTTACCTGTTTTAACAAGATGATAAGATAGCGATTCGATTAGCACCAATGTGGCAATGAGAGGGTCTGAGTGGGTTCGCGATCGTGGGCAGCGTGTATG
Source organism: Chirona hameri (assembly GCA_036785665.1). Taxonomy (NCBI): domain Eukaryota; kingdom Metazoa; phylum Arthropoda; class Thecostraca; order Balanomorpha; family Balanidae; genus Chirona; species Chirona hameri. Next base: position 24,396 of record JAXIVJ010002382.1, read on the forward strand.
CGTTACGCGGGCAGGGCTGAAGTGTGCGGCAGAGACGAGTGGGCATGTTGAATAACAAAGCCTTAGGGAATCCAAAGTCTTACAAAGTTGTCGTGGGCTGGAATAATGTGAACGTTTTCGCAAGAGAAGCAAATTAGAGAGGTGTTGCAACTAATCGCCTTCTTCCTATCTAACGCGGTATACATTACGTCCCACGTATTTCCCACGCCGATTTCTCTTAAAACGAATGCAAACTTCCGGCAGAGAAAGAAAAGGAAAACTCACAACGTTGAATATCATGGTAATCATAAATAAATAATGCACCTGTATATCGGGTCAAATAGATGACTGTGTGACAAAAATAGATGACTGTGTGACATGGTGAAAACACCCAGTCCGCTGTGGACCATTTGTTGGTTAGAAGAAGTTGGTAACATCTCAGTAAACTTTAGTCCGCCACACCTATTATAAATCTGGGACGAAAGTGAACGATCGGCTTCTGACGCTACCTTCCGTGCACCTAGTAGTTGCCACCTAGTAGTTTGGAGCAATTTAAGAAGCTGGGGATAGGTCACGGGGATAGGGTCATAGTTGGGGTTGTTCATAGGCATAACAACAGTCTCGATACTCAAACCGTGACTGCTGGATCCTGGATCATACATCACATTTGGAATATCTTTGTAATTCTTAACAACATTGATCTTAAATGGCTTGATGTGGATAGCATACTGAGGAATAATGGCACCATATTGTACCAGTCACCGAAACATTGCCTTGTTTTAAGTGATGCACACTGGCCAGCAAATGAAAAAGACACCTTTACAATACTTAACCCGCGCCCCGCTGGGGGAGGGGGGTAAATTTTACCCCTCCCGGATTTTCTGAATAACTTGAACACTATGACCGATAGTGACGTCCAACTTTCAGTACCTTATGATGCATCAATAATTCTCATCAAATTCCACTGACATTCAGGTAGTACTTTGGGAGATAATAACGTTTTAATGACGTCATGTCATGCTTTTTAGTGGAAAAACGATAAATGTTTGAAACATCATAGTAAATCAAGTTTTTATGCAAATTGAAGAAAAAATGTAATTCTATTAAAAATTGCTATTTCGGATTTTCAAAATTTTTGGGTTGTGACCCCCAAACATTCAAAAAAGGGATTTTTTGGGGAAATTTCTACATTTTGTCTTAACATATGCAAAAAAGAAATATATGTTAGAGAACCAAGTATGGGCGATACCCAAACCAAATTTCAAAACAATATCTTTACTATTGACTGGCTCCTTAAGTAAAAGTAACTCATGGCGTCATTTTTTTAAGTTACGTTTTTTGGCCTTAGTGACCAGATACAGACAAATAAATGCCATCGCTGTATTTCTGAGACAAAGATGGTCGAGAAACATGTTTTGTTATATTTATATTATTCAATTATAAATGTTGAATTTTGTGACCTGACCTTGACCTGAGGGCCATGGTATGGGGTCAGGTTGGTAAAATGGCTGATACTATCGAATTCTACGCGTAAAATAGTCCATAAAACATGTGTCGCATGGCTTTCGTAGACCTGTTGCCAATAGTGACCTTTAGGACCTGATTGACCTTGTTATTTGCTTACAATTTAACTTTCGCTTATACGGGAGATGCATTATACTTTTGAGAGCACATCGTGGGATAATGGTCGCAATCTAAGGCTTGCAATGGAATGAATGACCCAAAAACTAAAATACCTCAATTTTGATCTATGACCTGATCTTGACCTGACTCTGCAGACCTTATTTTAAGAATTTTGGGTATGCATTAGATTCTTCTCCTTTGAGCTATCGATCGCCGCCTTGCGCGTCTCGCTGCAGTTATTGGTTCGGAAGATACGAGGGTGTAAAATGAACGCTCCCCAGCGGGGAGCGTTCGGCTGGAGACCCCAGCGGGGCGCGGGTTAATCCCCGTCTAGGATAATAGTTGTGTTGTCAATGAGTTGTAAATTATTTTACCATGTAATGGATCCAGTCTCAGAAGAAGAAAAAAACAGCGTAGACGAAAACCCAAGAATATGCATCAACCATATGAATCTCCAAGCAGAATATCGCCGCGTGTTGGTGGAAGGAAGGAAATGTCGGATGCGCTTGACTGTGTCAGCGCTGAAGACGCCTGTCCGCCTGTTCAGATTGCCGTTAAGACGGTATAATCCGTCGTATGCGATGTGGGGCTCAGCAGAGCGCCGCTGTGTATGCAGAGCAGCAGAGCGCCGCTGTGTATACAGAGCAGCAGAGCGCCGCTGTGTATGCAGAGCAGCAGAACAGCAGAACGCCGCTGTGTATGCAGAGCAGCTGAGCGCCCCTGTGTATACAGAGCAGCTGAGCAGCTGAGCGCCGCTGTGTATGCAGAGCAGCAGAGCAGCAGAACGCCGCTGCATATGCAGAGCAGCAGAACAGCTGAGCGCCGCTGGGTATACAGGCCAGCTGAGCAGCTGAGCGCCGCTGTGTATGCAGAGCAGCAGAGCGCCGCTGTGTATGCAGAGCAGCAGAGCGCCGCTGTGTATACAGAGCAGCAGAGCGCCGCTGTATATGCAGAGCAGCAGAGCAGCAGAGCACCGCTGTGTATACAGAGCAGCTGAGCGCCGCTGTGTATACAGAGCAGCAGAGCAGCAGAGCGCCGCTGTGTATGCAGAGCAGCAGAGCAGCAGAGCGCCGCTGTGTATGCAGAGCAGCAGAGCGCCGCTGTGTATGCAGAGCAGCAGAGCGCCGCTGTGTATGCAGAGCAGCAGAGCAGCAGAGCGCCGCTGTGTATGCAGAGCAGCAGAGCGCCGCTGTGTATGCAGAGCAGCAGGGCGCCGCTGTGTATGCAGAGCAGCAGAGCAGCAGAGCGCCGCTGTGTATGCAGAGCAGCAGAGCAGCAGAGCGCCGCTGTGTATCCAGAGCAGCAGAGCGCCGCTGTGTATGCAGAGCAGCTGAGCAGCAGAGCGCCGCTGTGTATGCAGAGTAGCAGAGCGCCGCTGTTTCGTTTCGTTTCGTTTATTAAGGATTCGTCCACGTAGTGGGTATTATGAACCCTGTACATTGTAGGTAAGGGTGACAGACATTTACTCATACACTATGGGAACGGTCAAAATGTGTATGCTGTGTATGCTGAGCAGCAGAGCGCCGCTGTGTATGCCGAGCAGCAGAGCGCCGCTGTGTATGCAGAGCAGCTGAGCGCCGCTGTGTATGCAGAGCAGCAGAGCAGCAGAGCGCCGCTGTGTATACAGAGCAGCAGAGCGCCGCTGTGTATGCAGAGCAGCAAGCAGAGCGCCGCTGTGTATTCAGAGCAGCAGAGCGCCGCTGTGTATGCAGAGCAGCTGAGCAGCAGAGCGCCGCTGTATATGCAGAGCAGCAGAGCAGCTGAGCGCCGCTGTGTATGCAGAGCAACTGAGCAGCAGAGCGCTGCTGTATATGCAGAGCAGCAGACCAGCAGAGCAGCAGAGCGCCGCTGTGTATGCAGAGCAGCTGAGCAGTAGAGCGCCGCTGTATATGCAGAGCAGCAGAGCAGCAGAGCGCCGCTGTGTATACAGAGCAGCTGAGCGCCGCTGTGTATGCAGAGCAGCTGAGCAGCTGAGCGCCGCTGTGTATGCAGAGCAGCAGAGCAGCAGAGCGCCGCTGCATATGCAGAGCAGCAGAGCAGCAGAGAGCCGCTGTGTATGCAGAGCAGCTGAGCGCCGCTGTGTATGCAGAGCAGCAGAGCGCCGCTGTGTATGCAGAGCAGCAGAGCAGCAGAGCGCCACTGTGTATGCAGAGCAGCAGAGCGCCGCTGTGTATGCAGAGCATCTGCAGCAGAGCAGCAGAGTGCCGCTATGTATGCAGAGCAGCAGAGCGCCGCTGTGTATGCAGAGCAGCAGAGCGCCGCTGTGTATGCAGAGCAGCAGAGCGCCGCTGTGTATGCAGAGCAGCAGAGCGCCGCTGTGTATGCAGAGCAGTAGAGCGCCGGTGTGTATGCCGAGCAGCAGAGCGCCGCTGTGTATGCAGAGCAGCAGAGCGCCGCTGTGTATGCAGAGCAGCAGAGCGCCGCTGTGTATGCAGAGCAGCAGAGCGCCGCTGTGTATGCAGAGCAGCAGAGCGCCGCTGTGTATGCAGAGCAGCAGAGCGCCGCTGTGTATGCAGAGCAGCTGAGCGCCGCTGTGTATGCAGAGCAGCAGAGCGCCGCTGTGTATGCAGAGCAGCAGAGCAGCAGAGCACCGCTGTGTATGCAGAGCAGCAGAGCGCCGCTGTGTATGCAGAGCAGCAGAGCAGCAGAGCGCCGCTGTGTATGCTGAGCAGCAGAGCGCCGCTGTTTATGCAGATCAGCAGAGCAGCAGAGCCCCGCTGTGTATGCAGAGCAGCAGAGCAGCAGAGCGCCGCTGTGTATACAGAGCAGCAGAGCAGCAGAGCGCCGCTGTGTATGCAGAGCAGCAGAGCGCCGCTGTGTATGCAGACTAGCTGAGCGTCGCTGTGTATGCAGAGCAGCAGAGCGAGCGCCGCTGTGTATGAAGAGCAGCAGAGTGCCGCTGTGTATGCAGAGCAGCAGAGCACCTTTGTGTATACAGAGCAGCTGGAGCCGCTGTGTATGCAGAGCAGCTGAGCGCCGCTGTGTATGCAGAGCAGCAGAGCGCCGCTGTGTATGCAGAGCAACAGAGCGCCGCTGTGTATACAGAGCAGCTGAGCGCCGCTGTGTATACAGAGCAGCAGAGCAGCAGAGCGCCGTTGTGTATGCAGAGCAGCAGAGTGCCGCTGTGTATGCAGAGCAGCAGAGCGCCGCTGTGTATACAGAGCAGCTGAGGGCCGCTGTGTATGCAGAGCAGCTGAGCGCCGCTGTGTATACAGAGCAGCAGAGCGCCGCTGTGTATGCAGAGCAGCTGAGCAGCAGAGCGCCGCTGTGTATGCAGAGCAGCAGAGCAGCAGAGCGCCGCTGTGTATGCAGAGCAGCAGAGCAGCAGAGCGCCGCTGTGTATGCAGAGCAGCAGAGCAGCTGAGCGCCGCTGTGTATGCTGATCAGCAGAGCAGCAGAGCGCCGCTGTGTATGCTGAGCAGCTGTGCAGCTGAGCGCCGCTGTCTATGCAGAGCAGCAGAGCAGCAGAGCGCCGCTGTGTATGCAGAGCAGCAGAGCGCCGCTGTGTATGCAGAGCAGCAGAGCAGCTGAGCGCCGCTGTGTATGCAGAGCAGCAGAGCAGCAGAGCGCCGCTGTGTATGCAGAGCAGCAGAGCAGCTGAGCGCCGCTGTGTATGCAGAGCAGCAGGGCGCCGCGGTGTATGCAGAGCAGCGGAGCGCCGCTGTGTATGCAGAGCAGCAGAGCAGCTGAGCGCCGCTGTGTATGCAGAGCAGCAGACCGCCGCTGTGCATGCAGAGCAGCAGAGCGCCGCTGTGTATGCAGATCAGCAGAGCGCCGCTGTGTATGCTGAGCAGCAGAGCGCGCTGTGTATGCCGAGCAGCAGAGCGCCGCTGTGCATGCAGAGCAGCAGAGCGCCGCTGTGTATGCAGAGCAGCAGAGCAGCAGAGCGCCGCTGTGTATGCAGAGCAGCTGAGCAGCAGAGCGCCGCTTGGTATGCAGAGCAGTAGAGCAGCAGAGCGCCGCTGTGTATACAGAGCAGCAGAGCGCCGCTGTGTATGCAGAGCAGCTGAGCAGCAGAGCGCCGCTGTGTATGCAGAGCAGCTGAGCAGCAGAGCGCCGCTGTGTATGCAGATCAGCAGAGCAGCAGAGCGTCGCTGTGTATGCAGAACAGCAGAGCGCCGCTGTGTATACAGAGCAGCAGAGCGCCGCTGTGCATGCAGAGCAGCAGAGCGCCGCTGTGTATACAGAGCAGCAGAGCGCCGCTGTGTATGTAGAGCAGCAGAGCGCCGCTGTGTATACAGAGCAGCAGAGCAGCTGAGCGCCGCTGTGTATGCAGAGCAGCAGACCGCCGTTGTGCATGCAGAGCAGCAGAGCGCCGCTGTGTATGTAGAGCAGCAGAGCGCCGCTGTGTATACAGAGCAGCAGAGCAGCTGAGCGCCGCTGTGTATGCAGAGCAGCAGACCGCCGTTGTGCATGCAGAGCAGCAGAGCGCCGCTGTGTATGCAGATCAGCAGAGCGCCGCTGTGTATGCTGAGCAGCAGAGCGCGCTGTGTATGCCGAGCAGCAGAGCGCCGCTGTGCATGCAGAGCAGCAGAGCGCCGCTGTGTATGCAGAGCAGCAGAGCAGCAGAGCGCCGCTGTGTATGCAGAGCAGCTGAGCAGCAGAGCGCCGCTTGGTATGCAGAGCAGCAGAGCAGCAGAGCGCCGCTGTGTATACAGAGCAGCAGAGCGCCGCTGTGTATGCAGAGCAGCTGAGCAGCAGAGCGCCGCTGTGTATGCAGAGCAGCTGAGCAGCAGAGCGCCGTTGTGTATGCAGATCAGCAGAGCAGCAGAGCGTCGCTGTGTATGCAGAACAGCAGAGCGCCGCTGTGTATGCAGAGCAGCAGAGCGCCGCTGTGTATACAGAGCAGCAGAGCGCCGCTGTGTATGCAGAGCAGCAGAGCGCTGCTGTGTATGCAGAGCAGCAGAGCGCCGCTGTGTATGCAGAGCAGCAGGGCGCCGCTGTGTATGCAGAGCAGCAGAGCAGCAGAGCGCCGCTGTGTATGCAGAGCAGCAGAGCAGCAGAGCGCCGCTGTGTATCCAGAGCAGCAGAGCGCCGCTGTGTATGCAGAGCAGCAGAGCGCCGCTGTGTATGCTGAGCAGCAGAGCGCCGCTGTGTATGCCGAGCAGCAGAGCGCCGCTGTGTATGCAGAGCAGCTGAGTGCCGCTGTGTATGCAGAGCAGCAGAGCAGCAGAGCGCCGCTGTGTATACAGAGCAGCAGAGCGCCGCTGTGTATGCAGAGCAGCAGAGCAGCAGAGCGCCGATGTGCATGCAGAGCAGCAGAGCGCCGCTGTGTATGCAGTGCAGCAGAGCAGTAGAGCGCCGCTGTGTATACAGAGCAGCAGAGCGCCGCTGTGTATGCAGAGCAGCAGAGCGCCGCTGTGTATTCAGAGCAGCAGAGCGCCGCTGTGTATGCAGAGCAGCTGAGCAGCAGAGCGCCGCTGTATATGCAGAGCAGCAGAGCAGCTGAGCGCCGCTGTGTATGCAGAGCAGCTGAGCAGCAGAGCGCTGCTGTATATGCAGAGCAGCAGAGCAGCAGAGCAGCAGAGCGCCGCTGTGTATGCAGAGCAGCTGAGCAGCAGAGCGCCGCTGTATATGCAGAGCAGCAGAGCAGCAGAGCGCCGCTGTGTATACAGAGCAGCTGAGCGCCGCTGTGTATGCAGAGCAGCTGAGCAGCTGAGCGCCGCTGTGTATGCAGAGCAGCAGAGCAGCAGAGCGCCGCTGCATATGCAGAGCAGCAGAGCAGCAGAGCGCCGCTGTGTATGCAGAGCAGTTGAGCGCCGCTGTGTATGCAGAGCAGCAGAGCGCCGCTGTGTATGCAGAGCAGCAGAGCAGCAGAACGCCGCTTTGTATGCTGAGCAGCAGAGTAGCAGAGCGCCGCTGTGTATACAGAGCAGCAGAGCGCCGCTGTGTATGCAGAGCAGCTGAGCAGCAGAGCGCCGCTGTGTATACAGAGCAGCTGAGCGCCGCTGTGTATGCAGAGCAGCTGAGCGCCGCTGTGTATGCAGAGCAGCAGAGCGCGGCTGTGTGTACAGAGCAGCAGAGCGCCGATGTGTATGCAGAGCAGCAGAGCAGCACAGTGCCGCTGTGTATGCAGAGCAGCAGAGCAGCTGAGCGCCGCTGTGTATGCAGAGCAGAAGAGCAGTAGAGCGCCGCTGTGTATGCAGAGCAGCAGAGCAGCAGAGCGCCGCTGTGTATACAGAGCAGCAGAGCAGCAGAGCGCCGCTGTGTATGCAGAGCAGCAGAGCAGCTGAGCGCCGCTGTGTATCCAGAGCAGCAGAGCAGCAGAGCGCCGCTGTGTATGCAGGGCAGCAGAGCGCCGCTGTGTATGCAGAGCAGCTGAGCACCGCTATGTATGCAGAGCAGCAGAGCAGCAGAGCAGCAGAGCGCCGCTGTGTATGCAGAGCAGCAGAGCAGCAGAGCGCCGCTGTGTATGCAGAGCAGCAGAGCAGCTGAGCGCCGCTGTGTATCCAGAGCAGCAGAGCAGCAGAGCGCCGCTGTGTATGCAGAGCAGCAGAGCGCCGCTGTGTATACAGAGCAGCAGAGCGCCGCTGTGTATGCAGAGCAGCTGAGCAGCAGAGCGCCGCTGTGTATGCAGAGCAGCAGAGCAGCAGAGCGCCGCTGTGTATGCAGAGCAGCAGAGCAGCAGAGCGCCGCTGTGTATGCAGAGCAGCAGAGCAGCTGAGCGCCGCTGTGTATGCTGATCAGCAGAGCAGCAGAGCGCCGCTGTGTATGCTGAGCAGCTGTGCAGCTGAGCGCCGCTGTGTATGCAGAGCAGCTGAGCAGCAGAGCGCCGCTGTGTATGCAGAGCAGCAGAGCAGCAGAGCAACAGAGCGCCGTTGTGTATGCAGAGTAGCAGAGCAGCAGAGTGCCGCTGTGTATGCAGAGCAGCAGAGCGCCGCTGTGTATGCAGAGCAGCAGAGCGCCGCTGTGTATGCAGAGCAGCTGAGCAGCAGAGCGCCGCTGTGTATGCAGAGCAGTAGAGCAGCAGAGCGCCGCTGTGTATGTAGAGCAGCAGAGCAGCAGAGCGCCGCTGTGTATGCAGAGCAGCTGAGCGCCGCTGTGTATGCAGAGCAGCAGAGCGCCGCTGTGTATGCAGAGCAGCAGAGCGCCGCTGTGTATGCAGAGCAGCTGAGCGCCGCTGTGTATGCAGAGCAGCAGAGCGCCGCTGTGTATGCAGAGCAGCAGAGCGCCGCTGTGTATGCAGAGCAGCTGAGCAGCAGAGCGCCGCTGTGTATGCAGAGCAGCAGAGCAGCAGAGCAACAGAACGCCGTTGTGTATGCAGAGTAGCAGAGCAGCAGAGTGCCGCTGTGTATGCAGAGCAGCAGAGCGCCGCTGTGTATGCAGAGCAGCAGAGCGCCGCTGTGTATGCAGAGCAGCTGGGCAGCAGAGCGCCGCTGTGTATGCAGAGCAGTAGAGCAGCAGAGCGCCGCTGTGTATGTAGAGCAGCAGAGCAGCAGAGCGCCGCTGTGTATGCAGAGCAGCTGAGCGCCGCTGTGTATGCAGAGCAGCAGAGCGCCGCTGTGTATGCACAGCAGCAGAGCGCCGCTGTGTATGCAGAGCAGCTGAGCGCCGCTGTGTATGCAGAGCAGCTCAGCGCCGCTGTGTATGCAGAGCAGCAGAGCGCCGCTGTGTATGCAGAGCAGCTGAGCGCCGCTGTGTATGCAGAGCAGCAGAGCGCCCCTGTGTATGCAGAGCAGCAGAGCAGCAGAGCGCCGCTGTGTATGCAGAGCAGCTGAGCGCCGCTGTGTATGCAGAGAAGCAGAGCACCGATGTGTATGCAGAGCAGCAGAGCAGCAGAGCGCCGCTGTGTATGCAGAGCAGCAGAGCGCCGCTGTGTATGCAGAGCAGCTGAGCGCCGCTGTGTATGCAGAGCAGCAGAGCGCCGATGTGTATGCAGAGCAGCAGAGCAGCAGAGCGCCGCTGTGTATGCAGAGCAGCAGAGCGCCACGTTGTATGCAGAGCAGCTGAGCGCCGCTGTGTATGCAGAGCAGCAGAGCGCCGCTGTGTATGTAGAGCAGCAGAGCAGCAGAGCGCCGCTGTGTATGCAGAGCAGCAGAGCGCCGCTGTGTATGCAGAGCAGCTGAGTGCCGCTGTGTATGCAGAGCAGCAGAGCAGCAGAGCAACAGAGCGCCGCTGTGTATGCAGAGCAGCAGAGCGCCGCTGTGTATGCAGAGCAGCAGAGCAGCAGAGCGCCGCTGTGTATGTAGAGCAGCAGAGCAGCAGAGCGCCGCTGTGTATGCAGAGCAGCTGAGCAGCAGAGCGCCGCTGTGTATGCAGAGCAGCAGTGCAGCAGAGCGCCGCTGTGTATGCTGAGCAGCAGAGCGCCGCTGTGTATGCAGAGCAGCAGAGCAGCAGAGCACCGCTGTGTATGCAGAGCAGCAGAGCGCCCCTGTGTATGCTGATCAGCAGAGCGCCGCTGTGTATGCATAGCAGCAGAGCGCCGCTGTGTATACAGAGCAGCAGAGCGCCGCTGTGTATGCAGAGCAGCAGAGCGCCGCTGTGTATGCTGAGAAGCAGAGCGCCGCTGTGTATGCAGAGCAGCAGAGCAGCAGAGCGCCGCTGTGTATTCAGAGCAGCAGAGCAGCAGAGCGCCGCTGTAAATACAGAGCAGCAGAGCAGCAGAGCGCCGCTGTGTATGCAGAGCAGCAAAGCAGCAGAGCGCCGCTGTGTATGCAGAGCAGCTGAGCGCCGCTGTGTATGCAGAAAAGCAGAGCACCGATGTGTATGCAGAGCAGCAGAGCAGCAGAGCGCCGCTGTGTATGCAGAGCAGCAGAGCGCCGCTGTGTATGCAGAGCAGCTGAGCGCCGCTGTGTATTCAGAGCAGCAGAGCGCCGCTGTGTATGCAGAGCAGCAGAGCAGCTGAGCGCCGCTGTGTATGCAGAGCAGCTGAGCAGCAGAGCGCTGCTGTATATGCAGAGCAGCAGAGCAGCAGAGCAGCAGAGCGCCGCTGTGTATGCAGAGCAGCTGAGCAGCAGAGCGCCGCTGTATATGCAGAGCAGCAGAGCAGCAGAGCGCCGCTGTGTATACAGAGCAGCTGAGCGCCGCTGTGTATGCAGAGCAGCTGAGCAGCTGAGCGCCGCTGTATATGCAGAGCAGCAGAGCAGCAGAGCGCCGCTGCATATGCAGAGCAGCAGAGCATTAGAGCGCCGCTGTGTATGCAGAGCAGCTGAGCGCCGCTGTGTATGCAGAGCAGCAGAGCGCCGCTGTGTATGCAGAGCAGCAGAGCAGCAGAGCGCCGCTGTGTATGCAGAGCAGCAGAGCGACGCTGTGTATGCAGAGCATCTGCAGCAGAGCAGCAGAACGCCGCTATGTATGCAGAGCAGCAGAGCGCTGCTGTGTATGCAGAGCAGCAGAGCGCCGCTGTGTATGCAGAGCAGCAGAGCAGCAGAGCGCCGCTGTGTATGCAGAGCAGCAGAGCGCCGCTGTGTATGCAGAGCAGCAGACCGCCGCTGTGCATGCAGAGCAGCAGAGCGCCGCTGTGTATGCAGAGCAGGAGAGCGCCGCTGTGTATGCTGAGCAGCAGAGCGCGCTGTGTATGCCGAGCAGCAGAGCGCCGCTGTGCATGCAGAGCATCAGAGCGCCGCTGTGTATGCAGAGCAGCAGAGCAGCAGAGCGCCGCTGTGTATGCAGAGCAGCTGAGCAGCAGAGCGCCGCTGTGTATGCAGAGCAGCAGAGCGCCGCTGTGTATGCAGAGCAGCAGAGCAGCTGAGCGCCGCTGTGTATGCAGAGCAGCAGAGCGCCGCTGTGTATGCAGAGCAGCAGAACGAGCGCCGCTGTGTATGCAGAGCAGCAGAGCAGCAGAGCGCCGCTGTGTATGCAGAGCAGCTGAGCGCCACTGTGTATGCAGAGCTGCTGAGCACCGCTGTGTATGCAGAGCAGCTGAGCGCCGCTGTGTATGCAGAGCAGCAGAGCAGCAGAGCACCGCTGTGTATGCAGAGCAGCTGAGCGCCGCTGTGTATGCAGAACAGCAGAGCGCCGCTGTGTATGCAGAGCAGCAGAGCAGCAGAGCGCCGCGGTGTATCCAGAGCAGCAGAGCGCCGCTGTGTATGCAGAGCTGCTGAGCAGCAGAGCGCCGCTGTGTATGCAGAGCAGCAGAGCAGCAGAGCGCCGCTGTGTATACAGAGCAGCAGAGCGCCGCTGTGTATGCAGAGCAGCTGAGCGCCGCTGTGTATGCAGAACAGCAGAGCGCCGCTGTGTATGCAGAGCAGCAGAGCAGCAGAGCGCCGCGGTGTATCCAGAGCAGCAGAGCGCCGCTGTGTATGCAGAGCTGCTGAGCAGCAGAGCGCCGCTGTGTATGCAGAGCAGCAGAGCAGCAGAGCGCCGCTGTGTATACAGAGCAGCAGAGCGCCGCTGTGTATGCAGAGCAGCAGAGCGCCGCTGTGTATACAGAGCAGCAGAGCGCCGCTGTGTATGCAGAGCAGCTGAGCGCCGCTGTGTATGCAGAGCAGCTGAGCAGCTGTGCGCCGCTGTGTATGCAGAGCAGCAGAGCAGCAGAGCGCCGCTGTGTATGCAGAGCAGCAGATCAGCTGAACGCCGCTGTGTATGCAGAACAGCAGAGCGCCGCTGTGTATGCAGAGCAGCAGAGCAGCAGAGCGCCGCTGTGAATCCAGAGCAGCAGAGCGCCGCTGTGTATGCAGAGCAGCTGAGCAGCAGAGCGCCGCTGTGTATGCAGAGCAGCTGAGCAGCAGAGCGCCGCAGTGTATGCAGAGCAGCAGAGCAGCTGTGCGCTGCTGTATATGCAGAGCAGCTGAGCAGCAGAGCGCCGCTGTGTATGCAGAGCAGCAGAGCAGCTGAGCGCCGCTGTGTATGCAGAGCAGCTGAGCAGCAGAGCGCCGCTGTGTATGCAGAGCAGCTGAGCAGCAGAGCGCCGCTGTGTATACAGAGCAGCAGAGCAGCTGAGCGCCGCTGTGTATGCAGAGCAGCAGAGCGCCGCTGTGTAGGAAGAGCAGCAGAGCGCCGCTGTGTATGCAGGGCAGCAGAGCGCCGCTGTGTATGCAGAGCAGCAGAGCAGCTGAGCGCCGCTGTGTATGCAGAGCAGCAGAGCAGCAGAGCGCCGCTGTGTATGCAGAGCAGCAGAGCAGCTGAGCGCCGCTGTGTATGTAGAGCAGCAGAGCGCCGCTGTGTATGCAGAGCAGCAGAGCCCCGCTGTGTATGCAGAGCAGCAAAGCAGCTGAGCGCCGCTGTGTATGCAGAGCAGCAGACCGCCGCTGTGCATGCAGAGCAGCAGAGCGCCGCTGTGTATGCAGAGCAGGAGAGCGCCGCTGTGTATGCTGAGCAGCAGAGCGCGCTGTGTATGCCGAGCAGCAGAGCGCCGCTGTGCATGCAGAGCATCAGAGTGCCGCTGTGTATGCAGAGCAGCAGAGCAGCAGAGCGCCGCTGTGTATGCAGAGCAGCTGAGCAGCAGAGCGCCGCTGTGTATGCAGAGCAGTAGAGCAGCAGAGCGCCGCTGTGTATGCAGAGCAGCTGAGCAGCAGAGCGCCACTGTGTATGCAGAGCATCTGAGCAGCAGAGCGCCGCTGTGTATACAGAGCAGCAGAGCGCCGCTGTGTATGCAGATCAGCAGAGCAGCAGAGCGTCGCTGTGTATGCAGAGCAGCAGAGCGCCGCTGTGTATGCAGAGCAGCAGAGCAGCAGAGCGCCGCTGTGTATGCAGAGCAGCAGAGCAGCAGAGCGCCGCTGTGTATACAGAGCAGCAGAGCGCCGCTATGTATGCAGATCAGCAGAGCAGCAGAGCGTCGCTGTGTATACAGAGCAGCAGATTGCCAACGTGTATGCAGAGCAGCAGAGCAGCAGAGCGCCGCTGTGCATGCAGAGCAGCAGAGCGCCGCTGTGTATACAGAGCAGCAGAGCGCCGCTGTGTATGCAGAGCAGCAGAGCGCCGCTGTGTATGCAGAGCAGTAGAGCAGCAGCAGAGCGCCGCTGTGTATGTAGAGCAGCAGAGCAGCAGAGCGCCGCTGTGTATGCAGAGCAGCTGAGCGCCGCTGTGTATGCAGAGCAGCTGACGCCGCTATGTATGCAGAGCAGCAGACCGCCGCTGTGCATGCAGAGCAGCAGAGCGCCGCTGTGTATGCAGAGAAGCAGAGCGCCGATGTGTATGCAGAGCAGCTGAGCAGCAGAGCGCCGCAGTATATGCAGAGCAGCAGAGCAGCTGAGCGCCGCTGTGTATGCAGAGCAGCTGAGCAGCAGAGCGCTGCTGTATATGCAGAGCAGCAGAGCAGCAGAGCGCCGCTGTGTATGCAGAGCAGCAGAGCGCCGCTGTGTATGCAGAGCAGCTGAGCAGCAGAGCGCCGCTGTGTATGCAGAGCAGCAGAGCAGCAGAGCAACAGAGCGCCGTTGTGTATGCAGAGTAGCAGAGCAGCAGAGTGCCGCTGTGTATGCAGAGCAGCAGAGCGCCGCTGTGTATGCAGAGCAGCAGAGCGCCGCTGTGTATGCAGAGCAGCTGGGCAGCAGAGCGCCGCTGTGTATGCAGAGCAGTAGAGCAGCAGCAGAGCGCCGCTGTGTATGTAGAGCAGCAGAGCAGCAGAGCGCCGCTGTGTATGCAGAGCAGCTGAGCGCCGCTGTGTATGCAGAGCAGCAGAGCGCCGCTGTGTATGCACAGCAGCAGAGCGCCGCTGTGTATGCAGAGCAGCTGAGCGCCGCTGTGTATGCAGAGCAACTCAGCGCCGCTGTGTATGCAGAGCAGCAGAGCGCCGCTGTGTATGCAGAGCAGCTGAGCGCCGCTGTGTATGCAGAGCAGCAGAGCGCCCCTGTGTATGCAGAGCAGCAGAGCAGCAGAGCGCCGCTGTGTATGCAGAGCAGCTGAGCGCCACTGTGTATGCAGAGAAGCAGAGCACCGATGTGTATGCAGAGCAGCAGAGCAGCAGAGCGCCGCTGTGTATGCAGAGCAGCAGAGCGCCGCTGTGTATGCAGAGCAGCTGAGCGCCGCTGTGTATGCAGAGCAGCAGAGCGCCGATGTGTATGCAGAGCAGCAGAGCAGCAGAGCGCCGCTGTGTATGCAGAGCAGCAGAGCGCCACTGTGTATGCAGAGCAGCTGAGCGCCGCTGTGTATGCAGAGCAGCAGAGCGCCGCTGTGTATGTAGATCAGCAGAGCAGCAGAGCGCCGCTGTGTATGTCGAGCAGCAGAGCGCCGCGGTGCATGCAGAGCAGCAGAGCGCCGCTGTGTATGCAGAGCAGCAGAGCAGCAGAGCGCCGCTGTGTATATAGAGCAGCAGAGCACCGCTGTGTATGCTGAGCAGCAGAGCAGCAGAGCGCCGCTGTGTATGCAGAGCAGCTGAGTGCCGCTGTGTATGCAGAGCAGCAGAGCAGCAGAGCAGCAGAGCAACAGAGCGACGCTGTGTATGCAGAGCAGCAGAGCGCCGCTGTGTATGCAGAGCAGCAGAGCAGCAGAGCGCCGCTGTGTATGTAGAGCAGCAGAGCAGCAGAGCGCCGCTGTGTATTCAGAGCAGCTGAGCAGCAGAGCGCCGCTGTGTATGCAGAGCAGCAGAGCGCCGCTGTGTATGCTGAGCAGCAGAGCGCCGCTGTGTATGCAGAGCAGCAGAGCAGCAGAGCGCCGCTGTGTATATAGAGCAGCAGAGCACCGCTGTGTATGCTGAGCAGCAGAGCAGCAGAGCGCCGCTGTGTATGCAGAGCAGCAGAGCGCCACTTTGTATGCAGAGCAGCAGAGCAGCTGAGCGCCGCTGTGTATGCAGAACAGCAGAGCGCCGCTGTGTATGCAGAGCAGCAGAGCAGCAGAGCGCCGCGGTGTATCCAGAGCAGCAGAGCGCCGCTGTGTATGCAGAGCAGCTGAGCAGCAGAGCGCCGCTGTGTATGCAGAGCAGCAGAGCGCCGCTGTGTATGCTGGGCAGCAGAGCGCCGCTGTGTATGCCGAGCAGCAGAGCGCCGCGGTGCATGCAGAGCAGCAGAGCGCCGCTGTGTATGCAGAGCAGCAGAGCAGCAGAGCGCCGCTGTGTATACAGAGCAGCAGAGCGCCGCTGTGTATGCAGAGCAGCAGAGCGCCGCTGTGTATGCAGAGCAGCTGTGCGCCGCTGTGTATGCAGAGCAGCAGAGCAGCAGAGCGCCGCTGTGTATGCAGAGCAGCAGAGCAGCAGAGCGCCGCTTTGTATACAGAGCAGCAGAGCGCCGCTGTGTATGCAGAGCAGCAGAGCGCCGCTGTGTATGCAGAGCAGCAGAGCAGCAGAGCGCCGCTGTGTATGCAGAGCAGCTGAGCAGCAGAGCGCCGCTGTGTATGCAGAGCAGCTGAGCAGCAGAGCGCCGCTGTGTATACAGAGCAGCAGAGCGCCGCTGTGTATGCAGATCAGCAGAGCAGCAGAGCGTCGCTGTGTATGCAGAGCAGCAGAGCGCCGCTGTGTATGCAGAGCAGCAGAACAGCAGAGCGCCGCTGTGTATGCAGAGCAGCAGAGCAGCAGAGCGCCGCTGTGTATACAGAGCAGCAGAGCGCCGCTATGTATGCAGATCAGCAGAGCAGCAGAGCGTCGCTGTGTATACAGAGCAGCAGATCGCCGCCGTGTATGCAGAGCAGCAGAGCAGCAGAGCGCCGCTGTGCATGCAGAGCAGCAGAGCGCCGCTGTGTATACAGAGCAGCAGAGCGCCGCTGTGTATGCAGAGCAGCAGAGCGCCGCTGTGTATACAGAGCAGCAGAGCAGCAGAGCGCCGCTGTGTATACAGAGCAGCAGAGCGCCGCTGTGTATGCAGAGCAGCAGAGCGCCGTTGTGTATGCAGAGCAGCAGAGCGCCGCTGTGTATGCAGAGCAGCAGAGCGCCGCTGTGTATGCAGAACAGCAGAGCGCCGCTGTGTATGCAGAGCAGCAGAGCAGCAGAGCGCCGCTGTGTATCCAGAGCAGCAGAGCGCCGCTGTGTATGCAGAGCAGCAGAGCGCCGCTGTGTATGCACAGCAGCAGAGCGCCGCTGTGTATGCAGAGCAGCTGAGCGCCGCTGTGTATGCAGAGCAGCAGAGCAGCAGAGCGCCGCTGTGTATGCAGAGCAGCAGAGCGCCGCTGTGTATGCAGAGCAGCAGAGCAGCAGAGCGCCGCTGTGTATGTAGAGCAGCAGAGCAGCAGAGCGCCGCTGTGTATGCAGAGCAGCTGAGCAGCAGAGCGCCGCTGTGTATGCAGAGCAGCAGAGCAGCAGATCGCCGCTGTGTATGCTGAGCAGCAGAGCGCCGCTGTGTATGCAGAGCAGCAGAGCAGCAGAGCGCCGCTGTGTATATAGAGCAGCAGAGCACCGCTGTGTATGCTGAGCAGCAGAGCAGCAGAGCGCCGCTGTGTATGCAGAGCAGCAGAGCGCCACTGTGTATGCAGAGCAGCAGAGCAGCTGAGCGCCGCTGTGTATGCAGAACAGCAGAGCGCCGATGTGTATGCAGAGCAGCAGAGCAGCAGAGCGCCGCGGTGTATCCAGAGCAGGAGAGCGCCGCTGTGTATGCAGAGCAGCTGAGCAGCAGAGCGCCGCTGTGTATGCAGAGCAGCAGAGCGCCGCTGTGTATGCTGAGCAGCAGAGCGCCGCTGTGTATGCAGAGCAGCAGAGCGCCGCGGTGCATGCAGAGCAGCAGAGCGCCGCTGTGTATGCAGAGCAGCAGAGCAGCAGAGCGCCGCTGTGTATACAGAGCAGCAGAGCGCCGCTGTGTATGCAGAGCAGCTGTGCGCCGCTGTGTATGCAGAGCAGCAGAGCAGCAGAGCGCCGCTGTGCATGCAGAGCAGCAGAGCGCCGCTGTGTATGCAGAGCAGCAGAGCAGCAGAGCGCCGCTTTGTATACAGAGCAGCAGAGCGCCGCTTTGTATACAGAGCAGCAGAGCGCCGCTGTGTATGCAGAGCAGAAGAGCGCCGCTGTGTATGCAGAGCAGCAGAGCAGCAGAGCGCCGCTGTGTATACAGAGCAGCAGAGCGCCGCTGTGTATACAGAGCAGCAGAGCGCCGCTGTGCATGCAGAGCAGCAGAGCGCCGCTGTGTATGCAGAGCAGCTGAGCAGCAGAGCGCCGCAGTATATGCAGAGCAGCAGAGCAGCTGAGCGCCGCTGTGTATGCAGAGCAGCTGAGCAGCAGAGCAACAGAGCGCCGTTGTGTATGCAGAGTAGCAGAGCAGCAGAGTGCCGCTGTGTATGCAGAGCAGCAGAGCACCGCTGTGTATGCAGAGCAGCTGAGCAGCAGAGCGCCGCTGTGTATGCAGAGCAGTAGAGCAGCAGAGCGCCGCTGTGTATGTAGAGCAGCAGAGCAGCAGAGCGCCGCTGTGTATGCAGAGCAGCTGAGCGCCGATGTGTATGCAGAGCAGCAGAGCGCCGCTGTGTATGCAGAGCAGCAGAGCGCTGCTGTGTATGCAGAGCAGCTGAGCGCCGCTGTGTATGCAGAGCAGCTTAGCGCCGCTGTGTATGCAGAGCAGCAGAGCGCCGCTGTGTATGCAGAGCAGCTGAGCGCCGCTGTGTATGCAGAGCAGCAGAGCGCCGCTGTGTATGCAGAGCAGCAGAGCAGTAGAGCGCCGATGTGTATGCAGAGCAGCTGAGTGCCGCTGTGTATGCAGAGAAGCAGAGCGCCGATGTGTATGCAGAGCAGCTGAGCAGCAGAGCGCCGCAGTATATGCAGAGCAGCAGAGCAGCTGAGCGCCGCTGTGTATGCAGAGCAGCTGAGCAGCAGAGCGTTGCTGTATATGCAGAGCATCAGAGCAGCAGAGCGCCGCTGTGTATGCAGAGCAGCAGAGCGCCGCTGTGTATGCAGAGCAGCTGAGCAGCAGAGCGCCGCTGTGTATGCAGAGCAGCAGAGCAGCAGAGCAACAGAGCGCCGTTGTGTATGCAGAGTAGCAGAGCAGCAGAGTGCCGCTGTGTATGCAGAGCAGCAGAGCGCCGCTGTGTATGCAGAGCAGCAGAGCGCCGCTGTGTATGCAGAGCAGCTGGGCAGCAGAGCGCCGCTGTGTATGCAGAGCAGTAGAGCAGCAGAGCGCCGCTGTGTATGTAGAGCAGCAGAGCAGCAGAGCGCCGCTGTGTATGCAGAGCAGCTGAGCGCCGCTGTGTATGCAGAGCAGCCGAGCGCCGCTGTGTATGCACAGCAGCAGAGCGCCGCTGTGTATGCAGAGCAGCTGAGCGCCGCTGTGTATGCAGAGCAGCTCAGCGCCGCTGTGTATGCAGAGCAGCAGAGCGCCGCTGTGTATGCAGAGCAGCTGAGCGCCGCTGTGTATGCAGAGCAGCAGAGCGCCCCTGTGTATGCAGAGCAGCAGAGCAGCAGAGCGCCGCTGTGTATGCAGAGCAGCTGAGCGCCGCTGTGTATGCAGAGAAGCAGAGCACCGATGTGTATGCAGAGCAGCAGAGCAGCAGAGCGCCGCTGTGTATGCAGAGCAGCAGAGCGCCGCTGTGTATGCAGAGCAGCTGAGCGCCGCTGTGTATGCAGAGCAGCAGAGCGCCGATGTGTATGCAGAGCAGCAGAGCAGCAGAGCGCCGCTGTGTATGCAGAGCAGCAGAGCGCCGCTGTGTATGCACAGCAGCAGAGCGCCGCTGTGTATGCAGAGCAGCTGAGCGCCGCTGTGTATGCAGAGCAACTCAGCGCCGCTGTGTATGCAGAGCAGCAGAGCGCCGCTGTGTATGCAGAGCAGCTGAGCGCCGCTGTGTATGCAGAGCAGCAGAGCGCCCCTGTGTATGCAGAGCAGCAGAGCAGCAGAGCGCCGCTGTGTATGCAGAGCAGCTGAGCGCCGCTGTGTATGCAGAGAAGCAGAGCACCGATGTGTATGCAGAGCAGCAGAGCAGCAGAGCGCCGCTGTGTATGCAGAGCAGCAGAGCGCCGCTGTGTATGCAGAGCAGCTGAGCGCCGCTGTGTATGCAGAGCAGCAGAGCGCCGATGTGTATGCAGAGCAGCAGAGCAGCAGAGCGCCGCTGTGTATGCAGAGCAGCAGAGCGCCACTGTGTATGCAGAGCAGCTGAGCGCCGCTGTGTATGCAGAGCAGCAGAGCGCCGCTGTGTATGTAGATCAGCAGAGCAGCAGAGCGCCGCTGTGTATGTCGAGCAGCAGAGCGCCGCGGTGCATGCAGAGCAGCAGAGCGCCGCTGTGTATGCAGAGCAGCAGAGCAGCAGAGCGCCGCTGTGTATATAGAGCAGCAGAGCACCGCTGTGTATGCTGAGCAGCAGAGCAGCAGAGCGCCGCTGTGTATGCAGAGCAGCTGAGTGCCGCTGTGTATGCAGAGCAGCAGAGCAGCAGAGCAGCAGAGCAACAGAGCGACGCTGTGTATGCAGAGCAGCAGAGCGCCGCTGTGTATGCAGAGCAGCAGAGCAGCAGAGCGCCGCTGTGTATGTAGAGCAGCAGAGCAGCAGAGCGCCGCTGTGTATTCAGAGCAGCTGAGCAGCAGAGCGCCGCTGTGTATGCAGAGCAGCAGAGCGCCGCTGTGTATGCTGAGCAGCAGAGCGCCGCTGTGTATGCAGAGCAGCAGAGCAGCAGAGCGCCGCTGTGTATATAGAGCAGCAGAGCACCGCTGTGTATGCTGAGCAGCAGAGCAGCAGAGCGCCGCTGTGTATGCAGAGCAGCAGAGCGCCACTTTGTATGCAGAGCAGCAGAGCAGCTGAGCGCCGCTGTGTATGCAGAACAGCAGAGCGCCGCTGTGTATGCAGAGCAGCAGAGCAGCAGAGCGCCGCGGTGTATCCAGAGCAGCAGAGCGCCGCTGTGTATGCAGAGCAGCTGAGCAGCAGAGCGCCGCTGTGTATGCAGAGCAGCAGAGCGCCGCTGTGTATGCTGGGCAGCAGAGCGCCGCTGTGTATGCCGAGCAGCAGAGCGCCGCGGTGCATGCAGAGCAGCAGAGCGCCGCTGTGTATGCAGAGCAGCAGAGCAGCAGAGCGCCGCTGTGTATACAGAGCAGCAGAGCGCCGCTGTGTATGCAGAGCAGCAGAGCGCCGCTGTGTATGCAGAGCAGCTGTGCGCCGCTGTGTATGCAGAGCAGCAGAGCAGCAGAGCGCCGCTGTGTATGCAGAGCAGCAGAGCAGCAGAGCGCCGCTTTGTATACAGAGCAGCAGAGCGCCGCTGTGTATGCAGAGCAGCAGAGCGCCGCTGTGTATGCAGAGCAGCAGAGCAGCAGAGCGCCGCTGTGTATGCAGAGCAGCTGAGCAGCAGAGCGCCGCTGTGTATGCAGAGCAGCTGAGCAGCAGAGCGCCGCTGTGTATACAGAGCAGCAGAGCGCCGCTGTGTATGCAGATCAGCAGAGCAGCAGAGCGTCGCTGTGTATGCAGAGCAGCAGAGCGCCGCTGTGTATGCAGAGCAGCAGAACAGCAGAGCGCCGCTGTGTATGCAGAGCAGCAGAGCAGCAGAGCGCCGCTGTGTATACAGAGCAGCAGAGCGCCGCTATGTATGCAGATCAGCAGAGCAGCAGAGCGTCGCTGTGTATACAGAGCAGCAGATCGCCGCCGTGTATGCAGAGCAGCAGAGCAGCAGAGCGCCGCTGTGCATGCAGAGCAGCAGAGCGCCGCTGTGTATACAGAGCAGCAGAGCGCCGCTGTGTATGCAGAGCAGCAGAGCGCCGCTGTGTATACAGAGCAGCAGAGCAGCAGAGCGCCGCTGTGTATACAGAGCAGCAGAGCGCCGCTGTGTATGCAGAGCAGCAGAGCGCCGTTGTGTATGCAGAGCAGCAGAGCGCCGCTGTGTATGCAGAGCAGCAGAGCGCCGCTGTGTATGCAGAACAGCAGAGCGCCGCTGTGTATGCAGAGCAGCAGAGCAGCAGAGCGCCGCTGTGTATCCAGAGCAGCAGAGCGCCGCTGTGTATGCAGAGCAGCAGAGCGCCGCTGTGTATGCACAGCAGCAGAGCGCCGCTGTGTATGCAGAGCAGCTGAGCGCCGCTGTGTATGCAGAGCAGCAGAGCAGCAGAGCGCCGCTGTGTATGCAGAGCAGCAGAGCGCCGCTGTGTATGCAGAGCAGCAGAGCAGCAGAGCGCCGCTGTGTATGTAGAGCAGCAGAGCAGCAGAGCGCCGCTGTGTATGCAGAGCAGCTGAGCAGCAGAGCGCCGCTGTGTATGCAGAGCAGCAGAGCAGCAGATCGCCGCTGTGTATGCTGAGCAGCAGAGCGCCGCTGTGTATGCAGAGCAGCAGAGCAGCAGAGCGCCGCTGTGTATATAGAGCAGCAGAGCACCGCTGTGTATGCTGAGCAGCAGAGCAGCAGAGCGCCGCTGTGTATGCAGAGCAGCAGAGCGCCACTGTGTATGCAGAGCAGCAGAGCAGCTGAGCGCCGCTGTGTATGCAGAACAGCAGAGCGCCGATGTGTATGCAGAGCAGCAGAGCAGCAGAGCGCCGCGGTGTATCCAGAGCAGGAGAGCGCCGCTGTGTATGCAGAGCAGCTGAGCAGCAGAGCGCCGCTGTGTATGCAGAGCAGCAGAGCGCCGCTGTGTATGCTGAGCAGCAGAGCGCCGCTGTGTATGCCGAGCAGCAGAGCGCCGCTGTGTATGCTGAGCAGCAGAGCGCCGCTGTGTATGCAGAGCAGCAGAGCAGCAGAGCGCCGCTGTGTATACAGAGCAGCAGAGCGCCGCTGTGTATGCAGAGCAGCTGTGCGCCGCTGTGTATGCAGAGCAGCAGAGCAGCAGAGCGCCGCTGTGCATGCAGAGCAGCAGAGCGCCGCTGTGTATGCAGAGCAGCAGAGCAGCAGAGCGCCGCTTTGTATACAGAGCAGCAGAGCGCCGCTTTGTATACAGAGCAGCAGAGCGCCGCTGTGTATGCAGAGCAGAAGAGCGCCGCTGTGTATGCAGAGCAGCAGAGCAGCAGAGCGCCGCTGTGTATACAGAGCAGCAGAGCGCCGCTGTGTATACAGAGCAGCAGAGCGCCGCTGTGCATGCAGAGCAGCAGAGCGCCGCTGTGTATGCAGAGCAGCTGAGCAGCAGAGCGCCGCAGTATATGCAGAGCAGCAGAGCAGCTGAGCGCCGCTGTGTATGCAGAGCAGCTGAGCAGCAGAGCAACAGAGCGCCGTTGTGTATGCAGAGTAGCAGAGCAGCAGAGTGCCGCTGTGTATGCAGAGCAGCAGAGCACCGCTGTGTATGCAGAGCAGCTGAGCAGCAGAGCGCCGCTGTGTATGCAGAGCAGTAGAGCAGCAGAGCGCCGCTGTGTATGTAGAGCAGCAGAGCAGCAGAGCGCCGCTGTGTATGCAGAGCAGCTGAGCGCCGATGTGTATGCAGAGCAGCAGAGCGCCGCTGTGTATGCAGAGCAGCAGAGCGCTGCTGTGTATGCAGAGCAGCTGAGCGCCGCTGTGTATGCAGAGCAGCTTAGCGCCGCTGTGTATGCAGAGCAGCAGAGCGCCGCTGTGTATGCAGAGCAGCTGAGCGCCGCTGTGTATGCAGAGCAGCAGAGCGCCGCTGTGTATGCAGAGCAGCAGAGCAGTAGAGCGCCGATGTGTATGCAGAGCAGCTGAGTGCCGCTGTGTATGCAGAGAAGCAGAGCGCCGATGTGTATGCAGAGCAGCTGAGCAGCAGAGCGCCGCAGTATATGCAGAGCAGCAGAGCAGCTGAGCGCCGCTGTGTATGCAGAGCAGCTGAGCAGCAGAGCGTTGCTGTATATGCAGAGCATCAGAGCAGCAGAGCGCCGCTGTGTATGCAGAGCAGCAGAGCGCCGCTGTGTATGCAGAGCAGCTGAGCAGCAGAGCGCCGCTGTGTATGCAGAGCAGCAGAGCAGCAGAGCAACAGAGCGCCGTTGTGTATGCAGAGTAGCAGAGCAGCAGAGTGCCGCTGTGTATGCAGAGCAGCAGAGCGCCGCTGTGTATGCAGAGCAGCAGAGCGCCGCTGTGTATGCAGAGCAGCTGGGCAGCAGAGCGCCGCTGTGTATGCAGAGCAGTAGAGCAGCAGAGCGCCGCTGTGTATGTAGAGCAGCAGAGCAGCAGAGCGCCGCTGTGTATGCAGAGCAGCTGAGCGCCGCTGTGTATGCAGAGCAGCCGAGCGCCGCTGTGTATGCACAGCAGCAGAGCGCCGCTGTGTATGCAGAGCAGCTGAGCGCCGCTGTGTATGCAGAGCAGCTCAGCGCCGCTGTGTATGCAGAGCAGCAGAGCGCCGCTGTGTATGCAGAGCAGCTGAGCGCCGCTGTGTATGCAGAGCAGCAGAGCGCCCCTGTGTATGCAGAGCAGCAGAGCAGCAGAGCGCCGCTGTGTATGCAGAGCAGCTGAGCGCCGCTGTGTATGCAGAGAAGCAGAGCACCGATGTGTATGCAGAGCAGCAGAGCAGCAGAGCGCCGCTGTGTATGCAGAGCAGCAGAGCGCCGCTGTGTATGCAGAGCAGCTGAGCGCCGCTGTGTATGCAGAGCAGCAGAGCGCCGATGTGTATGCAGAGCAGCAGAGCAGCAGAGCGCCGCTGTGTATGCAGAGAAGCAGAGCGCCACTGTGTATGCAGAGCAGCTGAGCGCCGCTGTGTATGCAGAGCAGCAGAGCGCCGCTGTGTATGTAGAGCAGCAGAGCAGCAGAGCGCCGCTGTGTATGCAGAGCAGCAGAACAGCAGAGCGCCGCTGTGTATGCAGAGCAGCTGAGTGCCGCTGTGTATGCAGAGCAGCAGAGCAGCAGAGCAACAGAGCGCCGCTGTGTATGCAGAGCAGCAGAGCGCCGCTGTGTATGCAGAGCAGCAGAGCAGCAGAGCGCCGCTGTGTATGTAGAGCAGCAGAGCAGCAGAGCGCCGCTGTGTATGTAGAGCAGCAGAGCAGCAGAGCGCCGCTGTGTATGCAGAGCAGCTGAGCAGCAGAGCGCCGCTGTGTATGCAGAGCAGCAGAGCAGCAGAGCGCCGCTGTGTATGCTGAGCAGCAGAGCGCCGCTGTGTATGCAGAGCAGCAGAGCAGCAGAGCGCCGCTGTGTATATAGAGCAGCAGAGCACCGCTGTGTATAATGAGCAGCAGAGCAGCAGAGCGCCGCTGTGTATGCAGAGCAGTAGAGCGCCGCTGTGTATACAGAGCAGCAGAGCGCCGCTGTGTATGCAGAGAAGCTGAGCGCCACTGTGTATGCAGAGCAGCTGAAAGAGCGCCGCTGTGTATGCAGAGCAGCAGAGTGCCGCTGTGTATACAGAGCAGCTGAGCGCCGCTGTGTATACAGAGCAGCAGAGCGCCGCTGTGTATGCAGAGCAGAAGAGCGCCGCTGTGTATGCAGAGCAGCTGAGCGCCGCTGTGTATACAGAGCAGCAGAGCGCCGCTGTGTATGCAGAGCAGCTGAGCAGCAGAGCGCCGCTGTGTATGCAGAGCAGCAGAGCGCCGCTGTGTATGAAGTGCAGCAGAGCGCCGCTGTGTATACAGAGCAGCAGAGCAGCAGAGCGCCGCTGTGTATGCTGATCAGCAGAGCAGCAGAGCGCCGCTGTGTATGCTGAGCAGCTGTGCAGTTGAGCGCCGCTGTCTATGCAGAGCAGCAGAGCAGCAGAGCGCCGCTGTGTATGCAGAGCAGCAGAGCGCCGCTGTGTATGCAGAGCAGCAGAGCGCCGCTGTGTATGCAGAGCAGCTGAGCAGCAGAGCGCCGCTGTGTATGCAGAGCAGCTAAGCAGCAGAGCGCCGCTGTGTATGCAGAGCAGCAGAGCAGCTGAACGCCGCTGTGTATGCAGAACAGCAGAGCGCCGCTGTGTATGCAGAGCAGCAGAGCAGCAGAGCGCCGCTGTGAATCCAGAGCAGCAGAGCGCCGCTGTGTATGCAGAGCAGCTGAGCAGCAGAGCGCCGCTGTGTATGCAGAGCAGCTGAGCAGCAGAGCACCGCTGTGTATGCAGAGCAGCAGAGCAGCTGTGCGCTGCTGTATATGCAGAGCAGCTGAGCAGCAGAGCGCCGCTGTGTATGCAGAGCAGCAGAGCAGCTGAGCGCCGCTGTGTATGCAGAGCAGCTGAGCAGCAGAGCGCCGCTGTGTATGCAGAGCAGCTGAGCAGCAGAGCGCCGCTGTGTATACAGAGCAGCAGAGCAGCTGAGCGCCGCTGTGTATGCAGAGCAGCAGAGCGCCGCTGTGTATGCAGAGCAGCAGAGCGCCGCTGTGTATGCAGGGCAGCAGAGCGCCGCTGTGTATGCAGAGCAGCAGAGCAGCTGAGCGCCGCTGTGTATGCAGAGCAGCAGAGCGCCGCTGTGTATGCAGAGCAGCAGAGCAGCTGAGCGCCGCTGTGTATGTAGAGCAGCAGAGCGCCGCTGTGTATGCAGAGCAGCAGAGCGCCGCTGTGTATGCAGAGCAGCAAAGCAGCTGAGCGCCGCTGTGTATGCAGAGCAGCAGACCGCCGCTGTGCATGCAGAGCAGCAGAGCGCCGCTGTGTATGCAGAGCAGGAGAGCGCCGCTGTGTATGCTGAGCAGCAGAGCGCGCTGTGTATGCCGAGCAGCAGAGCGCCGCTGTGCATGCAAAGCAGCAGAGCGCCGCTGTGGATGAAGAGCAGCAGAGCAGCAGAGCGCCGCTGTGTATGCAGAGCAGCTGAGCAGCAGAGCGCCGCTGTGTATGCAGAGCAGCAGAGCAGCAGAGCGCCGCTGTGTATGCAGATCAGCTGAGCAGCAGAGCGCCGCTGTGTATGCAGAGCAGCTGAGCAGCAGAGCGCCGCTGTGTATACAGAGCAGCAGAGCGCCGCTGTGTATGCAGATCAGCAGAGCAGCAGAGCGTCGCTGTGTATGCAGAGCAGCAGAGCGCCGCTGTGTATGCAGAGCAGCAGAGCAGCAGAGCGCCGCTGTGTATGCAGAGCAGCAGAGCAGCAGAGCGCCGCTGTGTATACAGAGCAGCAGAGCGCCGCTATGTATGCAGATCAGCAGAGCAGCAGAGCGTCGCTGTGTATACAGAGCAGCAGATCGCCGCCGTGTATGCAGAGCAGCAGAGCAGCAGAGCGGCGCTGTGCATGCAGAGCAGCAGAGCGCCGCTGTGTATACAGAGCAGCAGAGCGCCGCTGTCTATGCAGAGCAGCAGAGCGCCGCTGTGTATACAGAGCAGCAGAGCAGCAGAGCGCCGCTGTGTATACAGAGCAGCAGAGCGCCGCTGTGTATGCAGAGCAGCAGAGCGCCGCTGTGTATGCAGAGCAGCAGAGCGCCGCTGTGTATGCAGAGCAGCAGAGCGCCGCTGTGTATGCAGAGCAGCAGAGCAGCTGAGCGCCGCTGTGTATGCAGAACAGCAGAGCGCCGCTGTGTATGCAGAGCAGCAGAGCAGCAGAGCGCCGCTGTGTATCCAGAGCAGCAGAGCGCAGCTGTGTATGCAGAGCAGCAGAGCGCCGCTGTGTATGCACAGCAGCAGAGCGCCGCTGTGTATGCAGAGCAGCTGAGCGCCGCTGTGTATGCAGAGCAGCTCAGCGCCGCTGTGTATGCAGAGCAGCTGAGCGCCGCTGTGTATGCAGAGCAGCAGAGCGCCGCTGTGTATGCACAGCAGCAGAGCGCCGCTGTGTATGCAGAGCAGCTGAGCGCCGCTGTGTATGCAGAGCAGCTCAGCGCCGCTGTGTATGCAGAGCAGCAGAGCGCCGCTGTGTATGCAGAGCAGCTGAGCGCCGCTGTGTATGCAGAGCAGCAGAGCACCGCTGTGTATGCAGAGCAGCAGAGCAGCAGAGCGCCGCTGTGTATGCAGAGCAGCTGAGCGCCGCTGTGTATGCAGAGAAGCAGAGCACCGATGTGTATGCAGAGCAGCAGAGCGCCGCTGTGTATGCAGAGCAGCAGAGCGCCACTGTGTATGCAGAGCAGCTGAGCGCCGCTGTGTATGCAGAGCAGCAGAGCGCCGATGTGTATGCAGAGCAGCAGAGCAGCAGAGCAGCAGAGCGCCGCTGTGTATGCAGAGCAGCAGAGCGCCACTGTGTATGCAGAGCAGCTGAGTGCCGCTGTGTATGCAGAGCAGCAGAGCGCCGCTGTGTATGTAGAGCAGCAGAGCAGCAGAGCGCCGCTGTGTATGCAGAGCAGCAGAGCAGCAGAGCGCCGCTGTGTATGCAGAGCAGCTGAGTGCCGCTGTGTATGCAGAGCAGCAGAGCAGCAGAGCAACAGAGCGCCGCTGTGTATGCAGAGCAGCAGAGCGCCGCTGTGTATGCAGAGCAGCAGAGCAGCAGAGCGCCGCTGTGTATGTAGAGCAGCAGAGCAGCAGAGCGCCGCTGTGTATGCAGAGCAGCTGAGCAGCAGAGCGCCGCTGTGTATGCAGAGCAGCAGAGCAGCAGATCGCCGCTGTGTATGCTGAGCAGCAGAGCGCCGCTGTGTATGCAGAGCAGCAGAGCAGCAGAGCGCCGCTGTGTATATAGAGCAGCAGAGCACCGCTGTGTATGCTGAGCAGCAGAGCAGCAGAGCGCCGCTGTGTATGCAGAGCAGCAGAGCGCCACTGTGTATGCAGAGCAGCAGAGCAGCTGAGCGCCGCTGTGTATGCAGAACAGCAGAGCGCCGCTGTGTATGCAGAGCAGCAGAGCAGCAGAGCGCCGCGGTGTATCCAGAGCAGCAGAGCGCCGCTGTGTATGCAGAGCAGCTGAGCAGCAGAGCGCCGCTGTGTATGCAGAGCAGCAGAGCGCCGCTGTGTATGCTGAGCAGCAGAGCGCCGCTGTGTATGCCGAGCAGCAGAGCGCCGCGGTGCATGCAGAGCAGCAGAGCGCCGCTGTGTATGCAGAGCAGCAGAGCAGCAGAGCGCCGCTGTGTATACAGAGCAGCAGAGCGCCGCTGTGTATGCAGAGCAGCAGAGCGCCGCTGTGTATGCACAGCAGCTGTGCGCCGCTGTGTATGCAGAGCAGCAGAGCAGCAGAGCGCCGCTGTGCATGCAGAGCAGCAGAGCGCCGCTGTGTATACAGAGCAGCAGAGCGCCGCTGTGTATGCAGAGCAGCAGAGCGCCGCGGTGCATGCAGAGCAGCAGAGCGCCGCTGTGTATGCAGAGCAGCAGAGCAGCAGAGCGCCGCTGTGTATACAGAGCAGCAGAGCGCCGCTGTGTATACAGAGCAGCAGAGCGCCGCTGTGTATGCAGAGCAGCAGAGCAGCAGAGCGCCTCTTTGTATACAGAGCAGCAGAGCGCCGCTGTGTATGCAGAGCAGCAGAGCGCCGCTGTGTATGCAGAGCAGCAGAGCAGCAGAGCGCCGCTGTGTATACAGAGCAGCAGAGCGCCGCTGTGTATACAGAGCAGCAGAGCGCCGCTGTGCATGCAGAGCAGCAGAGCGCCGCTGTGTATGCAGAGCAGCTGAGCAGCAGAGCGCCGCAGTATATGCAGAGCAGCAGAGCAGCTGAGCGCCACTGTGTATGCAGAGTAGCTGAGCAGCAGAGCGCTGCTGTATATGCAGAGCAGCAGAGCAGCAGAGCGCCGCTGTGTATGCAGAGCAGCTGAGCGCCGCTGTGTATGCAGAGCAGCTGAGCAGCAGAGCGCCGCTGTGTATGCAGAGCAGCAGAGCAGCAGAGCAACAGAGCGCCGTTGTGTATGCAGAGTAGCAGAGCAGCAGAGTGCCGCTGTGTATGCAGAGCAGCAGAGCGCCGCTGTGTATGCAGAGCAGCTGAGCAGCAGAGCGCCGCTGTGTATGCAGAGCAGTAGAGCAGCAGAGCGCCGCTGTGTATGTAGAGCAGCAGATCAGCAGAGCGCCGCTGTGTATGCAGAGCAGCTGAGCGCCGCTGTGTATGCAGAGCAGCAGAGCGCCGCTGTGTATGCAGAGCAGCAGAGCGCCGCTGTGTATGCAGAGCAGCTGAGCGCCGCTGTGTATGCAGAGCAGCTTAGCGCCGCTGTGTATGCAGAGCAGCAGAGCGCCGCTGTGTATGCAGAGCAGCTGAGCGCCGCTGTGTATGCAGAGCAGCAGAGCGCCGCTGTGTATGCAGAGCAGCAGAGCAGCAGAGCGCCGATGTGTATGCAGAGCAGCTGAGTGCCGCTGTGTATGCAGAGAAGCAGAGCGCCGATGTGTATGCAGAGCAGCTGAGCAGCAGAGCGCCGCAGTATATGCAGAGCAGCAGAGCAGCTGAGCGCCGCTGTGTATGCAGAGCAGCTGAGCAGCAGAGCGTTGCTGTATATGCAGAGCATCAGAGCAGCAGAGCGCCGCTGTGTATGCAGAGCAGCAGAGCGCCGCTGTGTATGCAGAGCAGCAGAGCAGCAGAGCGCCGCTGTGTATCCAGAGCAGCAGAGCGCCGCTGTGTATGCAGAGCAGCAGAGCGCCGCTGTGTATGCACAGCAGCACAGCGCCGCTGTGTATGCAGAGCAGCTGAGCGCCGCTGTGTATGCAGAGCAGCTCAGCGCCGCTGTGTATGCAGAGCAGCTGAGCGCCGCTGTGTATGCAGAGCAGCAGAGCGCCGCTGTGTATGCACAGCAGCAGAGCGCCGCTGTGTATGCAGAGCAGCAGAGCGCCGCTGTGTATGCAGAGCAGCTGAGCAGCAGAGCGCCACTGTGTATGCAGAGCTGCTGAGCACAGCTGTGTATGCAGAGCAGCTAAGCGCCGCTGTGTATGCAGAGCAGCAGAGCAGCAGAGCACCGCTGTGTATGCAGAGCAGCTGAGCGCCGCTGTGTATGCAGACCAGCAGAGCAGCAGAGCGCCACTGTGTATGCAGAGCAGCAGAGCGCCACTGTGAATGCAGAGCAGCAGAGCACCGCTGTGTATGCAGAGCAGCTGAGCGCCGCTGTGTATGCAGAGCAGCTGAGCGCCGCTGTGTATGCAGAGCAGCAGAGCAGCAGAGTGCCGCTGTGTATGCAGAGCAGCTGAGCGCCGCTGTGTATGCAGAACAGCAGAGCGCCGCTGTGTATACAGAGCAGCAGAGCGCTGCTGTGTATGCTGAGTAGCAGAGCGCCGCTGTGTATGCAGAGCAGCAGAGCAGCAGAGCAGCAGAGCGCCGCTGTGTATACAGAGCAGCAGAGCGCCGCTGTGTATACAGAGCAGCAGAGCGCCGCTGTGTATGCAGAGTAGCAGAGCGCCGCTGTGTATGCAGACCAGCAGAGCAGCAGAGCGCCACTGTGTATGCAGAGCAGCAGAGCGCCACTGTGTATGCAGAGCAGCAGAGCACCGCTGTGTATGCAGAGCAGCTGAGCGCCGCTGTGTATGCAGAGCAGCTGAGCGCCGCTGTGTATGCAGAGCAGCTGAGCAGCAGAGCGCCGCTGTGTATGCAGAGCAGCAGAGCAGCAGAGCGCCGCTGTGTATGCAGAGCAGCTGAGCAGCAGAGCGCCACTGTGTATGCAGAGCAGCTGAGCAGCAGAGCGCCGCTGTGTATACAGAGCAGCAGAGCGCCGCTGTGTATGCAGATCAGCAGAGCAGCAGAGCGTCGCTGTGTATGCAGAGCAGCAGAGCGCCGCTGTGTATGCAGAGCAGCTGAGCAGCTGTGCGCCGCTGTGTATGCAGAGCAGCAGAACAGCAGAGCGCCGCTGTGTATGCAGAGCAGCAGAGCAGCTGAACGCCGCTGTGTATGCAGAACAGCAGAGCGCCGCTGTGAATGCAGAGCAGCAGAGCAGCAGAGCGCAGCTGTGAATCCAGAGCAGCAGAGCACCGCTGTGTATGCAGAGCAGCTGAGCAGCAGAGCGCCGCTGTGTATGCAGAGCAGCTGAGCAGCAGAGCGCTGCAGTGTATGCAGAGCAGCAGAGCAGCTGTGCGCTGCTGTATATGCAGAGCAGCTGAGCAGCAGAGCGCCGCTGTGTATGCAGAGCAGCAGAGCAGCTGAGCGCCGCTGTGTATGCAGAGCAGCTGAGCAGCAGAGCGCCGCTGTGTATGCAGAGCAGCTGAGCAGCAGAGCGCCGCTGTGTATACAGAGCAGCAGAGCAGCTGAGCGCCGCTGTGTATGCAGAGCAGCAGAGCGCCGCTGTGTATGCAGAGCAGCAGAGCGCCGCTGTGTATGCAGGGCAGCAGAGCGCCCCTGTGTATGCAGAGCAGCAGAGCAGCTGAGCGCCGCTGTGTATGCAGAACAGCAGAGCGGCAGAGCGCCGCTGTGTATGCAGAGCAGCAGAGCAGCTGAGCGCCGCTGTGTATGTAGAGCAGCAGAGCGCCGCTGTGTATGCAGAGCAGCAGAGCGCCGCTGTGTATGCAGAGCAGCAAAGCAGCTGAGCGCCGCTGTGTATGCAGAGCAGCAGACCGCCGCTGTGCATGCAGAGCAGCAGAGCGCCGCTATGTATGCAGAGCAGGAGAGCGCCGCTGTGTATGCTGAGCAGCAGAGCGCGCTGTGTATGCCGAGCAGCAGAGCGCCGCTGTGCATGCAGAGCAGCAGAGCGCCGCTGTGTATGCAGAGCAGCAGAGCAGCAGAGCGCCGCTGTGTATGCAGAGCAGCTGAGCAGCAGAGCGCCGATGTGTATGCAGAGCAGCAGAGCAGCAGAGCGCCGCTGTGTATGCAGAACAGCTGAGCAGCAGAGCGCCGCTGTGTATGCAGAGCAGCTGAGCAGCATAGCGCCGCTGTGTATACAGAGCAGCAGAGCGCCGCTGTGTATGCAGATCAGCAGAGCAGCAGAGCGTCGCTGTGTATGCAGAGCAGCAGAGCGCCGCTGTGTATGCAGAGCAGCAGAGCGCCACTGTGTATGCAGAGCAGCTGAGCGCCGCTGTGTATGCAGAGCAGCAGAGCGCCACGTTGTATGCAGAGCAGCTGAGCGCCGCTGTGTATGCAGAGCAGCAGAGCGCCGCTGTGTATGTAGAGCAGCAGAGCAGCAGAGCGCCGCTGTGTATGCAGAGCAGCAGAGCGCCGCTGTGTATGCAGAGCAGCTGAGTGCCGCTGTGTATGCAGAGCAGCAGAGCAGCAGAGCAACAGAGCGCCGCTGTGTATGCAGAGCAGCAGAGCGCCGCTGTGTATGCAGAGCAGCAGAGCAGCAGAGCGCCGCTGTGTATGTAGAGCAGCAGAGCAGCAGAGCGCCGCTGTGTATGCAGAGCAGCTGAGCAGCAGAGCGCCGCTGTGTATGCAGAGCAGCAGTGCAGCAGAGCGCCGCTGTGTATGCTGAGCAGCAGAGCGCCGCTGTGTATGCAGAGCAGCAGAGCAGCAGAGCACCGCTGTGTATGCAGAGCAGCAGAGCGCCCCTGTGTATGCTGATCAGCAGAGCGCCGCTGTGTATGCATAGCAGCAGAGCGCCGCTGTGTATACAGAGCAGCAGAGCGCCGCTGTGTATGCAGAGCAGCAGAGCGCCGCTGTGTATGCTGAGAAGCAGAGCGCCGCTGTGTATGCAGAGCAGCAGAGCAGCAGAGCGCCGCTGTGTATTCAGAGCAGCAGAGCAGCAGAGCGCCGCTGTAAATACAGAGCAGCAGAGCAGCAGAGCGCCGCTGTGTATGCAGAGCAGCAAAGCAGCAGAGCGCCGCTGTGTATGCAGAGCAGCTGAGCGCCGCTGTGTATGCAGAAAAGCAGAGCACCGATGTGTATGCAGAGCAGCAGATCAGCAAAGCGCCGCTGTGTATGCAGAGCAGCAGAGCGCCGCTGTGTATGCAGAGCAGCTGAGCGCCGCTGTGTATTCAGAGCAGCAGAGCGCCGCTGTGTATGCAGAGCAGCAGAGCAGCTGAGCGCCGCTGTGTATGCAGAGCAGCTGAGCAGCAGAGCGCTGCTGTATATGCAGAGCAGCAGAGCAGCAGAGCAGCAGAGCGCCGCTGTGTATGCAGAGCAGCTGAGCAGCAGAGCGCCGCTGTATATGCAGAGCAGCAGAGCAGCAGAGCGCCGCTGTGTATACAGAGCAGCTGAGCGCCGCTGTGTATGCAGAGCAGCTGAGCAGCTGAGCGCCGCTGTATATGCAGAGCAGCAGAGCAGCAGAGAGCCGCTGCATATGCAGAGCAGCAGAGCATTAGAGCGCCGCTGTGTATGCAGAGCAGCTGAGCGCCGCTGTGTATGCAGAGCAGCAGAGCGCCGCTGTGTATGCAGAGCAGCAGAGCAGCAGAGCGCCGCTGTGTATGCAGAGCAGCAGAGCGACGCTGTGTATGCAGAGCATCTGCAGCAGAGCAGCAGAACGCCGCTATGTATGCAGAGCAGCAGAGCGCTGCTGTGTATGCAGAGCAGCAGAGCGCCGCTGTGTATGCAGAGCAGCAGAGCAGCAGAGCGCCGCTGTGTATGCAGAGCAGCAGAGCGCCGCTGTGTATGCAGAGCAGCAGAGCGCCGCTGTATATGCAGAGCAGCAGAGCGCCGCTGTGTATGCAGAGCAGCAGAGCAGCTGAGTGCCGCTGTGTATGCTGATCAGCAGAGCAGCAGAGCGCTGCTGTGTATGCTGAGCAGCTGTGCAGCTGAGCGCCGCTGTCTATGCAGAGCAGCAGAGCAGCTGAGCGCCGCTGTGTATGCAGAGCAGCAGAGCGCCGCTGTGTATGCAGAGCAGCTGAGCAGCAGAGCGCCGCTGAGTATGCAGAGCAGCAGAGCAGCTGAGCGCCGCTGTATATGCAGAGCAGCTGAGCAGCAGAGCGCCGCTGTGTATGCAGAGCAGCAGAGCAGCAGAGCAGCAGAGCAGCAGAGCGCCGCTGTGTATGCAGAGCAGCAGAGCAGCTGAGCGCCGCTGTGTATGCAGAGCAGCAGAGCGCCGCTGTGTATGCAGAGCAGCAGAGCGCCGCTGTGTATGCAGAGCAGCTGACGCCGCTATGTATGCAGAGCAGCAGACCGCCGCTGTGCATGCAGAGCAGCAGAGCGCCGCTGTGTATGCAGAGCAGCAGAGCGCCGCTGTGTATGCTGAGCAGCAGAGCGCGCTGTGTATGCAGAGCAGCCGAGCGCCGCTGTGCATGCAGAGCAGCAGAGCGCCGCTGTGTATGCAGAGCAGCAGAGCAGCAGAGCGTCGCTGTATATGCAGAGCAGCAGATCGCCGCTGTGTATGCAGAGCAGCTGAGCAGCTGAGCGCCGCTGTGTATGCAGAGCAGCAGAGCGCCGCTGTGTATGCAGAGCAGCAGAGCGCCGATGTGTATGCAGAGCAGCAGAGCTTCGCTGTGTATGCAGAGCAGCAGAGCGCCGCTGTGTATGCAGAGCAGCTGAGCAGCAGAGCGCCGCTGTATATGCAGAGCAGCAGAGCAGCTGAGCGCCGCTGTGTATGCAGAGCAGCTGAGCAGCAGAGCGCCACTGTATATGCAGAGCAGCAGAGCAGCAGAGCGCCGCTGTATATGCAGAGCAGCTGAGCAGCAGAGCGCCGCTGTATATGCAGAGCAGCAGAGCGCCGCTGTGTATACAGAGCAGCTGAGCGCCGCTGTGTATGCAGAGCAGCTGAGCAGCTGAGCGCCGCTGTGTATGCAGAGCAGCAGAGCGCCGCTGCATATGCAGAGCAGCAGAGCAGCTGAGCGCCGCTGTGTATACAGAGCAGCAGAGCAGCTGAGCGCCGCTGTGTATGCAGAGCAGCTGAGCAGCAGAGCGCCACTGTATATGCAGAGCAGCAGAGCAGCAGAGCGCCGCTGTGTATGCAGAGCAGCTGAGCAGCAGAGCGCCGCTGTATATGCAGAGCAGCAGAGCGCCGCTGTGTATACAGAGCAGCTGAGCGCCGCTGTGTATGCAGAGCAGCTGAGCAGCTGAGCGCCGCTGTGTATGCAGAGCAGCAGAGCGCCGCTGCATATGCAGAGCAGCAGAGCAGCTGAGCGCCGCTGTGTATACAGAGCAGCTGAGCAGCTGAGCGCCGCGGTGTATGCAGAGCAGCAGAGCAGCTGAGCGCCACTGTGTAAGCAGAGCAGCAGAGCAGCAGAGCGCCGCTGTGTATGCAGAGCAGCAGAGCGCCGCTGTGTATGCAGAGCAGCAGAGCGCCGCTGTGTATGCAGAGCAGCTGAGCAGCAGAGCGCCGCTGTGTATGCAGAGCAGCAGAGCAGCAGAGCAACAGAACGCCGTTGTGTATGCAGAGTAGCAGAGCAGCAGAGTGCCGCTGTGTATGCAGAGCAGCAGAGCGCCGCTGTGTATGCAGAGCAGCAGAGCGCCGCTGTGTATGCAGAGCAGCTGGGCAGCAGAGCGCCGCTGTGTATGCAGAGCAGTAGAGCAGCAGAGCGCCGCTGTGTATGTAGAGCAGCAGAGCAGCAGAGCGCCGCTGTGTATGCAGAGCAGCTGAGCGCCGCTGTGTATGCAGAGCAGCAGAGCGCCGCTGTGTATGCACAGCAGCAGAGCGCCGCTGTGTATGCAGAGCAGCTGAGCGCCGCTGTGTATGCAGAGCAGCTCAGCGCCGCTGTGTATGCAGAGCAGCAGAGCGCCGCTGTGTATGCAGAGCAGCTGAGCGCCGCTGTGTATGCAGAGCAGCAGAGCGCCCCTGTGTATGCAGAGCAGCAGAGCAGCAGAGCGCCGCTGTGTATGCAGAGCAGCTGAGCGCCGCTGTGTATGCAGAGAAGCAGAGCACCGATGTGTATGCAGAGCAGCAGAGCAGCAGAGCGCCGCTGTGTATGCAGAGCAGCAGAGCGCCGCTGTGTATGCAGAGCAGCTGAGCAGCAGAGCGCCGCTGTGTATGCAGAGCAGCAGAGCAGCAGAGCAACAGAACGCCGTTGTGTATGCAGAGTAGCAGAGCAGCAGAGTGCCGCTGTGTATGCAGAGCAGCAGAGCGCCGCTGTGTATGCAGAGCAGCAGAGCGCCGCTGTGTATGCAGAGCAGCTGGGCAGCAGAGCGCCGCTGTGTATGCAGAGCAGTAGAGCAGCAGAGCGCCGCTGTGTATGTAGAGCAGCAGAGCAGCAGAGCGCCGCTGTGTATGCAGAGCAGCTGAGCGCCGCTGTGTATGCAGAGCAGCAGAGCGCCGCTGTGTATGCACAGCAGCAGAGCGCCGCTGTGTATGCAGAGCAGCTGAGCGCCGCTGTGTATGCAGAGCAGCTCAGCGCCGCTGTGTATGCAGAGCAGCAGAGCGCCGCTGTGTATGCAGAGCAGCTGAGCGCCGCTGTGTATGCAGAGCAGCAGAGCGCCCCTGTGTATGCAGAGCAGCAGAGCAGCAGAGCGCCGCTGTGTATGCAGAGCAGCTGAGCGCCGCTGTGTATGCAGAGAAGCAGAGCACCGATGTGTATGCAGAGCAGCAGAGCAGCAGAGCGCCGCTGTGTATGCAGAGCAGCAGAGCGCCGCTGTGTATGCAGAGCAGCTGAGCGCCGCTGTGTATGCAGAGCAGCAGAGCGCCGATGTGTATGCAGAGCAGCAGAGCAGCAGAGCGCCGCTGTGTATGCAGAGCAGCAGAGCGCCACGTTGTATGCAGAGCAGCTGAGCGCCGCTGTGTATGCAGAGCAGCAGAGCGCCGCTGTGTATGTAGAGCAGCAGAGCAGCAGAGCGCCGCTGTGTATGCAGAGCAGCAGAGCGCCGCTGTGTATGCAGAGCAGCTGAGTGCCGCTGTGTATGCAGAGCAGCAGAGCAGCAGAGCAACAGAGCGCCGCTGTGTATGCAGAGCAGCAGAGCGCCGCTGTGTATGCAGAGCAGCAGAGCAGCAGAGCGCCGCTGTGTATGTAGAGCAGCAGAGCAGCAGAGCGCCGCTGTGTATGCAGAGCAGCTGAGCAGCAGAGCGCCGCTGTGTATGCAGAGCAGCAGTGCAGCAGAGCGCCGCTGTGTATGCTGAGCAGCAGAGCGCCGCTGTGTATGCAGAGCAGCAGAGCAGCAGAGCACCGCTGTGTATGCAGAGCAGCAGAGCGCCCCTGTGTATGCTGATCAGCAGAGCGCCGCTGTGTATGCATAGCAGCAGAGCGCCGCTGTGTATACAGAGCAGCAGAGCGCCGCTGTGTATGCAGAGCAGCAGAGCGCCGCTGTGTATGCTGAGAAGCAGAGCGCCGCTGTGTATGCAGAGCAGCAGAGCAGCAGAGCGCCGCTGTGTATTCAGAGCAGCAGAGCAGCAGAGCGCCGCTGTAAATACAGAGCAGCAGAGCAGCAGAGCGCCGCTGTGTATGCAGAGCAGCAAAGCAGCAGAGCGCCGCTGTGTATGCAGAGCAGCTGAGCGCCGCTGTGTATGCAGAAAAGCAGAGCACCGATGTGTATGCAGAGCAGCAGAGCAGCAGAGCGCCGCTGTGTATGCAGAGCAGCAGAGCGCCGCTGTGTATGCAGAGCAGCTGAGCGCCGCTGTGTATTCAGAGCAGCAGAGCGCCGCTGTGTATGCAGAGCAGCAGAGCAGCTGAGCGCCGCTGTGTATGCAGAGCAGCTGAGCAGCAGAGCGCTGCTGTATATGCAGAGCAGCAGAGCAGCAGAGCAGCAGAGCGCCGCTGTGTATGCAGAGCAGCTGAGCAGCAGAGCGCCGCTGTATATGCAGAGCAGCAGAGCAGCAGAGCGCCGCTGTGTATACAGAGCAGCTGAGCGCCGCTGTGTATGCAGAGCAGCTGAGCAGCTGAGCGCCGCTGTATATGCAGAGCAGCAGAGCAGAAGAGCGCCGCTGCATATGCAGAGCAGCAGAGCATTAGAGCGCCGCTGTGTATGCAGAGCAGCTGAGCGCCGCTGTGTATGCAGAGCAGCAGAGCGCCGCTGTGTATGCAGAGCAGCAGAGCAGCAGAGCGCCGCTGTGTATGCAGAGCAGCAGAGCGACGCTGTGTATGCAGAGCATCTGCAGCAGAGCAGCAGAACGCCGCTATGTATGCAGAGCAGCAGAGCGCTGCTGTGTATGCAGAGCAGCAGAGCGCCGCTGTGTATGCAGAGCAGCAGAGCAGCAGAGCGCCGCTGTGTATGCAGAGCAGCAGAGCGCCGCTGTGTATGCAGAGCAGCAGAGCGCCGCTGTATATGCAGAGCAGCAGAGCGCCGCTGTGTATGCAGAGCAGCAGAGCAGCTGAGTGCCGCTGTGTATGCTGATCAGCAGAGCAGCAGAGCGCTGCTGTGTATGCTGAGCAGCTGTGCAGCTGAGCGCCGCTGTCTATGCAGAGCAGCAGAGCAGCTGAGCGCCGCTGTGTATGCAGAGCAGCAGAGCGCCGCTGTGTATGCAGAGCAGCTGAGCAGCAGAGCGCCGCTGAGTATGCAGAGCAGCAGAGCAGCTGAGCGCCGCTGTATATGCAGAGCAGCTGAGCAGCAGAGCGCCGCTGTGTATGCAGAGCAGCAGAGCAGCAGAGCAGCAGAGCAGCAGAGCAGCAGAGCGCCGCTGTGTATGCAGAGCAGCAGAGCAGCTGAGCGCCGCTGTGTATGCAGAGCAGCAGAGCGCCGCTGTGTATGCAGAGCAGCAGAGCGCCGCTGTGTATGCAGAGCAGCTGACGCCGCTATGTATGCAGAGCAGCAGACCGCCGCTGTGCATGCAGAGCAGCAGAGCGCCGCTGTGTATGCAGAGCAGCAGAGCGCCGCTGTGTATGCTGAGCAGCAGAGCGCGCTGTGTATGCAGAGCAGCCGAGCGCCGCTGTGCATGCAGAGCAGCAGAGCGCCGCTGTGTATGCAGAGCAGCAGAGCAGCAGAGCGTCGCTGTATATGCAGAGCAGCAGATCGCCGCTGTGTATGCAGAGCAGCTGAGCAGCTGAGCGCCGCT
The DNA here is from genome assembly GCA_036785665.1 of Chirona hameri. Lineage (NCBI taxonomy): Eukaryota > Metazoa > Arthropoda > Thecostraca > Balanomorpha > Balanidae > Chirona > Chirona hameri. The sequence goes on from JAXIVJ010002382.1 coordinate 63,071, forward strand.
GTGTATGCAGAGCAGCAGAGCGCCGCTGTGTATGCAGAGCAGCAGAGCGCCGATGTGTATGCAGAGCAGCAGAGCTTCGCTGTGTATGCAGAGCAGCAGAGCGCCGCTGTGTATGCAGAGCAGCTGAGCAGCAGAGCGCCGCTGTATATGCAGAGCAGCAGAGCAGCTGAGCGCCGCTGTGTATGCAGAGCAGCTGAGCAGCAGAGCGCCACTGTATATGCAGAGCAGCAGAGCAGCAGAGTGCCGCTGTGTATGCAGAGCAGCTGAGCAGCAGAGCGCCGCTGTATATGCAGAGCAGCAGAGCGCCGCTGTGTATACAGAGCAGCTGAGCGCCGCTGTGTATGCAGAGCAGCTGAGCAGCTGAGCGCCGCTGTGTATGCAGAGCAGCAGAGCGCCGCTGCATATGCAGAGCAGCAGAGCAGCTGAGCGCCGCTGTGTATACAGAGCAGCAGAGCAGCTGAGCGCCGCTGTGTATGCAGAGCACTGAGCAGCAGAGCGCCACTGTATATGCAGAGCAGCAGAGCAGCAGAGCGCCGCTGTGTATGCAGAGCAGCTGAGCAGCAGAGCGCCGCTGTATATGCAGAGCAGCAGAGCGCCGCTGTGTATACAGAGCAGCTGAGCGCCGCTGTGTATGCAGAGCAGCTGAGCAGCTGAGCGCCGCTGTGTATGCAGAGCAGCAGAGCGCCGCTGCATATGCAGAGCAGCAGAGCAGCTGAGCGCCGCTGTGTATACAGAGCAGCTGAGCAGCTGAGCGCCGCGGTGTATGCAGAGCAGCAGAGCAGCTGAGCGCCACTGTGTAAGCAGAGCAGCAGAGCAGCAGAGCGCCGCTGTGTATGCAGAGCAGCAGAGCAGCAAAGCGCCGCTGTGTATACAGAGCAGCTGAGCGCCGCTGTGTATCCAGAGCAGCTGAGCAGCTGAGCGCCGCTGTGTATGCAGAGCAGCAGAGCAGCAGAGCGCCGCTGTGTATGCAGAGCAGCTGAGCGCCGCTGTGTATGCAGAGCAGCAGAGCGCCGCTGTGTATGCAGAGCAGCAGAGCAGCTGAGCGCCGCTGTGTATGCAGAGAAGCAGAGCGCCGCTGTGTATGCAGAGCAGCAGAACGAGCGCCGCTGTGTATGCAGAGCAGCAGAGCAGCAGAGCGCCGCTGTGTATGCAGAGCAGCTGAGCGCCACTGTGTATGCAGAGCTGCTGAGCACCGCTGTGTATGCAGAGCAGCTGAGCGCCGCTGTGTATGCAGAGCAGCAGAGCAGCAGAGCACCGCTGTGTATGCAGAGCAGCTGAGCGCCGCTGTGTATGCAGAACAGCAGAGCGCCGCTGTGTATGCAGAGCAGCAGAGCAGCAGAGCGCCGCGGTGTATCCAGAGCAGCAGAGCGCCGCTGTGTATGCAGAGCTGCTGAGCAGCAGAGCGCCGCTGTGTATGCAGAGCAGCAGAGCAGCAGAGCGCCGCTGTGTATACAGAGCAGCAGAGCGCCGCTGTGTATGCAGAGCAGCTGAGCGCCGCTGTGTATGCAGAACAGCAGAGCGCCGCTGTGTATGCAGAGCAGCAGAGCAGCAGAGCGCCGCGGTGTATCCAGAGCAGCAGAGCGCCGCTGTGTATGCAGAGCTGCTGAGCAGCAGAGCGCCGCTGTGTATGCAGAGCAGCAGAGCAGCAGAGCGCCGCTGTGTATACAGAGCAGCAGAGCGCCGCTGTGTATGCAGAGCAGCAGAGCGCCGCTGTGTATACAGAGCAGCAGAGCGCCGCTGTGTATGCAGAGCAGCTGAGCGCCGCTGTGTATGCAGAGCAGCTGAGCAGCTGTGCGCCGCTGTGTATGCAGAGCAGCAGAGCAGCAGAGCGCCGCTGTGTATGCAGAGCAGCAGATCAGCTGAACGCCGCTGTGTATGCAGAACAGCAGAGCGCCGCTGTGTATGCAGAGCAGCAGAGCAGCAGAGCGCCGCTGTGAATCCAGAGCAGCAGAGCGCCGCTGTGTATGCAGAGCAGCTGAGCAGCAGAGCGCCGCTGTGTATGCAGAGCAGCTGAGCAGCAGAGCGCCGCAGTGTATGCAGAGCAGCAGAGCAGCTGTGCGCTGCTGTATATGCAGAGCAGCTGAGCAGCAGAGCGCCGCTGTGTATGCAGAGCAGCAGAGCAGCTGAGCGCCGCTGTGTATGCAGAGCAGCTGAGCAGCAGAGCGCCGCTGTGTATGCAGAGCAGCTGAGCAGCAGAGCGCCGCTGTGTATACAGAGCAGCAGAGCAGCTGAGCGCCGCTGTGTATGCAGAGCAGCAGAGCGCCGCTGTGTAGGAAGAGCAGCAGAGCGCCGCTGTGTATGCAGGGCAGCAGAGCGCCGCTGTGTATGCAGAGCAGCAGAGCAGCTGAGCGCCGCTGTGTATGCAGAGCAGCAGAGCAGCAGAGCGCCGCTGTGTATGCAGAGCAGCAGAGCAGCTGAGCGCCGCTGTGTATGTAGAGCAGCAGAGCGCCGCTGTGTATGCAGAGCAGCAGAGCCCCGCTGTGTATGCAGAGCAGCAAAGCAGCTGAGCGCCGCTGTGTATGCAGAGCAGCAGACCGCCGCTGTGCATGCAGAGCAGCAGAGCGCCGCTGTGTATGCAGAGCAGGAGAGCGCCGCTGTGTATGCTGAGCAGCAGAGCGCGCTGTGTATGCCGAGCAGCAGAGCGCCGCTGTGCATGCAGAGCATCAGAGCGCCGCTGTGTATGCAGAGCAGCAGAGCAGCAGAGCGCCGCTGTGTATGCAGAGCAGCTGAGCAGCAGAGCGCCGCTGTGTATGCAGAGCAGTAGAGCAGCAGAGCGCCGCTGTGTATGCAGAGCAGCTGAGCAGCAGAGCGCCACTGTGTATGCAGAGCATCTGAGCAGCAGAGCGCCGCTGTGTATACAGAGCAGCAGAGCGCCGCTGTGTATGCAGATCAGCAGAGCAGCAGAGCGTCGCTGTGTATGCAGAGCAGCAGAGCGCCGCTGTGTATGCAGAGCAGCAGAGCAGCAGAGCGCCGCTGTGTATGCAGAGCAGCAGAGCAGCAGAGCGCCGCTGTGTATACAGAGCAGCAGAGCGCCGCTATGTATGCAGATCAGCAGAGCAGCAGAGCGTCGCTGTGTATACAGAGCAGCAGATCGCCAACGTGTATGCAGAGCAGCAGAGCAGCAGAGCGCCGCTGTGCATGCAGAGCAGCAGAGCGCCGCTGTGTATACAGAGCAGCAGAGCGCCGCTGTGTATGCAGAGCAGCAGAGCGCCGCTGTGTATCCAGAGCAGCAGAGCGCCGCTGTGTATGCAGAGCAGCAGAGCGCCGCTGTGTATGCAGAGCAGCTGACGCCGCTATGTATGCAGAGCAGCAGACCGCCGCTGTGCATGCAGAGCAGCAGAGCGCCGCTGTATATGCAGAGAAGCAGAGCGCCGATGTGTATGCAGAGCAGCTGAGCAGCAGAGCGCCGCAGTATATGCAGAGCAGCAGAGCAGCTGAGCGCCGCTGTGTATGCAGAGCAGCTGAGCAGCAGAGCGCTGCTGTATATGCAGAGCAGCAGAGCAGCAGAGCGCCGCTGTGTATGCAGAGCAGCAGAGCGCCGCTGTGTATGCAGAGCAGCTGAGCAGCAGAGCGCCGCTGTGTATGCAGAGCAGCAGAGCAGCAGAGCAACAGAGCGCCGTTGTGTATGCAGAGTAGCAGAGCAGCAGAGTGCCGCTGTGTATGCAGAGCAGCAGAGCGCCGCTGTGTATGCAGAGCAGCAGAGCGCCGCTGTGTATGCAGAGCAGCTGGGCAGCAGAGCGCCGCTGTGTATGCAGAACAGTAGAGCAGCAGCAGAGCGCCGCTGTGTATGTAGAGCAGCAGAGCAGCAGAGCGCCGCTGTGTATGCAGAACAGCTGAGCGCCGCTGTGTATGCAGAGCAGCAGAGCGCCGCTGTGTATGCACAGCAGCAGAGCGCCGCTGTGTATGCAGAGCAGCTGAGCGCCGCTGTGTATGCAGAGCAACTCAGCGCCGCTGTGTATGCAGAGCAGCAGAGCGGCGCTGTGTATGCAGAGCAGCTGAGCGCCGCTGTGTATGCAGAGCAGCAGAGCGCCCCTGTGTATGCAGAGCAGCAGAGCAGCAGAGCGCCGCTGTGTATGCAGAGCAGCTGAGCGCCGCTGTGTATGCAGAGAAGCAGAGCACCGATGTGTATGCAGAGCAGCAGAGCAGCAGAGCGCCGCTGTGTATGCAGAGCAGCAGAGCGCCGCTGTGTATGCAGAGCAGCTGAGCGCCGCTGTGTATGCAGAGCAGCAGAGCGCCGATGTGTATGCAGAGCAGCAGAGCAGCAGAGCGCCGCTGTGTATGCAGAGCAGCAGAGCGCCACTGTGTATGCAGAGCAGCTGAGCGCCGCTGTGTATGCAGAGCAGCAGAGCGCCGCTGTGTATGTAGATCAGCAGAGCAGCAGAGCGCCGCTGTGTATGTCGAGCAGCAGAGCGCCGCGGTGCATGCAGAGCAGCAGAGCGCCGCTGTGTATGCAGAGCAGCAGAGCAGCAGAGCGCCGCTGTGTATATAGAGCAGCAGAGCACCGCTGTGTATGCTGAGCAGCAGAGCAGCAGAGCGCCGCTGTGTATGCAGAGCAGCTGAGTGCCGCTGTGTATGCAGAGCAGCAGAGCAGCAGAGCAGCAGAGCAACAGAGCGACGCTGTGTATGCAGAGCAGCAGAGCGCCGCTGTGTATGCAGAGCAGCAGAGCAGCAGAGCGCCGCTGTGTATGTAGAGCAGCAGAGCAGCAGAGCGCCGCTGTGTATTCAGAGCAGCTGAGCAGCAGAGCGCCGCTGTGTATGCAGAGCAGCAGAGCGCCGCTGTGTATGCTGAGCAGCAGAGCGCCGCTGTGTATGCAGAGCAGCAGAGCAGCAGAGCGCCGCTGTGTATATAGAGCAGCAGAGCACCGCTGTGTATGCTGAGCAGCAGAGCAGCAGAGCGCCGCTGTGTATGCAGAGCAGCAGAGCGCCACTTTGTATGCAGAGCAGCAGAGCAGCTGAGCGCCGCTGTGTATGCAGAACAGCAGAGCGCCGCTGTGTATGCAGAGCAGCAGAGCAGCAGAGCGCCGCGGTGTATCCAGAGCAGCAGAGCGCCGCTGTGTATGCAGAGCAGCTGAGCAGCAGAGCGCCGCTGTGTATGCAGAGCAGCAGAGCGCCGCTGTGTATGCTGGGCAGCAGAGCGCCGCTGTGTATGCCGAGCAGCAGAGCGCCGCGGTGCATGCAGAGCAGCAGAGCGCCGCTGTGTATGCAGAGCAGCAGAGCAGCAGAGCGCCGCTGTGTATACAAAGCAGCAGAGCGCCGCTGTGTATGCAGAGCAGCAGAGCGCCGCTGTGTATGCAGAGCAGCTGTGCGCCGCTGTGTATGCAGAGCAGCAGAGCAGCAGAGCGCCGCTGTGTATGCAGAGCAGCAGAGCAGCAGAGCGCCGCTTTGTATACAGAGCAGCAGAGCGCCGCTGTGTATGCAGAGCAGCAGAGCGCCGCTGTGTATGCAGAGCAGCTGAGCAGCAGAGCGCCGCTGTGTATGCAGAGCAGCAGAGCAGCAGAGCAACAGAGCGCCGTTGTGTATGCAGAGTAGCAGAGCAGCAGAGTGCCGCTGTGTATGCAGAGCAGCAGAGCGCCGCTGTGTATGCAGAGCAGCAGAGCGCCGCTGTGTATGCAGAGCAGCTGGGCAGCAGAGCGCCGCTGTGTATGCAGAGCAGTAGAGCAGCAGAGCGCCGCTGTGTATGTAGAGCAGCAGAGCAGCAGAGCGCCGCTGTGTATGCAGAGCAGCTGAGCGCCGCTGTGTATGCAGAGCAGCCGAGCGCCGCTGTGTATGCACAGCAGCAGAGCGCCGCTGTGTATGCAGAGCAGCTGAGCGCCGCTGTGTATGCAGAGCAGCTCAGCGCCGCTGTGTATGCAGAGCAGCAGAGCGCCGCTGTGTATGCAGAGCAGCTGAGCGCCGCTGTGTATGCAGAGCAGCAGAGCGCCCCTGTGTATGCAGAGCAGCAGAGCAGCAGAGCGCCGCTGTGTATGCAGAGCAGCTGAGCGCCGCTGTGTATGCAGAGAAGCAGAGCACCGATGTGTATGCAGAGCAGCAGAGCAGCAGAGCGCCGCTGTGTATGCAGAGCAGCAGAGCGCCGCTGTGTATGCAGAGCAGCTGAGCGCCGCTGTGTATGCAGAGCAGCAGAGCGCCGATGTGTATGCAGAGCAGCAGAGCAGCAGAGCGCCGCTGTGTATGCAGAGAAGCAGAGCGCCACTGTGTATGCAGAGCAGCTGAGCGCCGCTGTGTATGCAGAGCAGCAGAGCGCCGCTGTGTATGTAGAGCAGCAGAGCAGCAGAGCGCCGCTGTGTATGCAGAGCAGCAGAGCAGCAGAGCGCCGCTGTGTATGCAGAGCAGCTGAGTGCCGCTGTGTATGCAGAGCAGCAGAGCAGCAGAGCAACAGAGCGCCGCTGTGTATGCAGAGCAGCAGAGCGCCGCTGTGTATGCAGAGCAGCAGAGCAGCAGAGCGCCGCTGTGTATGTAGAGCAGCAGAGCAGCAGAGCGCCGCTGTGTATGTAGAGCAGCAGAGCAGCAGAGCGCCGCTGTGTATGCAGAGCAGCTGAGCAGCAGAGCGCCGCTGTGTATGCAGAGCAGCAGAGCAGCAGAGCGCCGCTGTGTATGCTGAGCAGCAGAGCGCCGCTGTGTATGCAGAGCAGCAGAGCAGCAGAGCGCCGCTGTGTATATAGAGCAGCAGAGCACCGCTGTGTATAATGAGCAGCAGAGCAGCAGAGCGCCGCTGTGTATGCAGAGCAGTAGAGCGCCGCTGTGTATACAGAGCAGCAGAGCGCCGCTGTGTATGCAGAGCAGCTGAGCGCCACTGTGTATGCAGAGCAGCTGAAAGAGCGCCGCTGTGTATGCAGAGCAGCAGAGTGCCGCTGTGTATACAGAGCAGCTGAGCGCCGCTGTGTATACAGAGCAGCAGAGCGCCGCTGTGTATGCAGAGCAGAAGAGCGCCGCTGTGTATGCAGAGCAGCTGAGCGCCGCTGTGTATACAGAGCAGCAGAGCGCCGCTGTGTATGCAGAGCAGCTGAGCAGCAGAGCGCCGCTGTGTATGCAGAGCAGCAGAGCGCCGCTGTGTATGAAGTGCAGCAGAGCGCCGCTGTGTATACAGAGCAGCAGAGCAGCAGAGCGCCGCTGTGTATGCTGATCAGCAGAGCAGCAGAGCGCCGCTGTGTATGCTGAGCAGCTGTGCAGTTGAGCGCCGCTGTCTATGCAGAGCAGCAGAGCAGCAGAGCGCCGCTGTGTATGCAGAGCAGCAGAGCGCCGCTGTGTATGCAGAGCAGCAGAGCGCCGCTGTGTATGCAGAGCAGCTGAGCAGCAGAGCGCCGCTTTGTATGCAGAGCAGCTAAGCAGCAGAGCGCCGCTGTGTATGCAGAGCAGCAGAGCAGCTGAACGCCGCTGTGTATGCAGAACAGCAGAGCGCCGCTGTGTATGCAGAGCAGCAGAGCAGCAGAGCGCCGCTGTGAATCCAGAGCAGCAGAGCGCCGCTGTGTATGCAGAGCAGCTGAGCAGCAGAGCGCCGCTGTGTATGCAGAGCAGCTGAGCAGCAGAGCACCGCTGTATATGCAGAGCAGCAGAGCAGCTGTGCGCTGCTGTATATGCAGAGCAGCTGAGCAGCAGAGCGCCGCTGTGTATGCAGAGCAGCAGAGCAGCTGAGCGCCGCTGTGTATGCAGAGCAGCTGAGCAGCAGAGCGCCGCTGTGTATGCAGAGCAGCTGAGCAGCAGAGCGCCGCTGTGTATACAGAGCAGCAGAGCAGCTGAGCGCCGCTGTGTATGCAGAGCAGCAGAGCGCCGCTGTGTATGCAGAGCAGCAGAGCGCCGCTGTGTATGCAGGGCAGCAGAGCGCCGCTGTGTATGCAGAGCAGCAGAGCAGCTGAGCGCCGCTGTGTATGCAGAGCAGCAGAGCGCCGCTGTGTATGCAGAGCAGCAGAGCAGCTGAGCGCCGCTGTGTATGTAGAGCAGCAGAGCGCCGCTGTGTATGCAGAGCAGCAGAGCGCCGCTGTGTATGCAGAGCAGCAAAGCAGCTGAGCGCCGCTGTGTATGCAGAGCAGCAGACCGCCGCTGTGCATGCAGAGCAGCAGAGCGCCGCTGTGTATGCAGAGCAGGAGAGCGCCGCTGTGTATGCTGAGCAGCAGAGCGCGCTGTGTATGCCGAGCAGCAGAGCGCCGCTGTGCATGCAGAGCAGCAGAGCGCCGCTGTGTATGCAGAGCAGCAGAGCAGCAGAGCGCCGCTGTGTATGCAGAGCAGCTGAGCAGCAGAGCGCCGCTGTGTATGCAGAGCAGCAGAGCAGCAGAGCGCCGCTGTGTATGCAGATCAGCTGAGCAGCAGAGCGCCGCTGTGTATGCAGAGCAGCTGAGCAGCAGAGCGCCGCTGTGTATACAGAGCAGCAGAGCGCCGCTGTGTATGCAGATCAGCAGAGCAGCAGAGCGTCGCTGTGTATGCAGAGCAGCAGAGCGCCGCTGTGTATGCAGAGCAGCAGAGCAGCAGAGCGCCGCTGTGTATGCAGAGCAGCAGAGCAGCAGAGCGCCGCTGTGTATACAGAGCAGCAGAGCGCCGCTATGTATGCAGATCAGCAGAGCAGCAGAGCGTCGCTGTGTATACAGAGCAGCAGATCGCCGCCGTGTATGCAGAGCAGCAGAGCAGCAGAGCGGCGCTGTGCATGCAGAGCAGCAGAGCGCCGCTGTGTATACAGAGCAGCAGAGCGCCGCTGTCTATGCAGAGCAGCAGAGCGCCGCTGTGTATACAGAGCAGCAGAGCAGCAGAGCGCCGCTGTGTATACAGAGCAGCAGAGCGCCGCTGTGTATGCAGAGCAGCAGAGCGCCGCTGTGTATGCAGAGCAGCAGAGCGCCGCTGTGTATGCAGAGCAGCAGAGCGCCGCTGTGTATGCAGAGCAGCAGAGCAGCTGAGCGCCGCTGTGTATGCAGAACAGCAGAGCGCCGCTGTGTATGCAGAGCAGCAGAGCAGCAGAGCGCCGCTGTGTATCCAGAGCAGCAGAGCGCAGCTGTGTATGCAGAGCAGCAGAGCGCCGCTGTGTATGCACAGCAGCAGAGCGCCGCTGTGTATGCAGAGCAGCTGAGCGCCGCTGTGTATGCAGAGCAGCTCAGCGCCGCTGTGTATGCAGAGCAGCTGAGCGCCGCTGTGTATGCAGAGCAGCAGAGCGCCGCTGTGTATGCACAGCAGCAGAGCGCCGCTGTGTATGCAGAGCAGCTGAGCGCCGCTGTGTATGCAGAGCAGCTCAGCGCCGCTGTGTATGCAGAGCAGCAGAGCGCCGCTGTGTATGCAGAGCAGCTGAGCGCCGCTGTGTATGCAGAGCAGCAGAGCACCGCTGTGTATGCAGAGCAGCAGAGCAGCAGAGCGCCGCTGTGTATGCAGAGCAGCTGAGCGCCGCTGTGTATGCAGAGAAGCAGAGCACCGATGTGTATGCAGAGCAGCAGAGCGCCGCTGTGTATGCAGAGCAGCAGAGCGCCACTGTGTATGCAGAGCAGCTGAGCGCCGCTGTGTATGCAGAGCAGCAGAGCGCCGATGTGTATGCAGAGCAGCAGAGCAGCAGAGCAGCAGAGCAGCAGAGCGCCGCTGTGTATGCAGAGCAGCAGAGCGCCACTGTGTATGCAGAGCAGCTGAGTGCCGCTGTGTATGCAGAGCAGCAGAGCGCCGCTGTGTATGTAGAGCAGCAGAGCAGCAGAGCGCCGCTGTGTATGCAGAGCAGCAGAGCAGCAGAGCGCCGCTGTGTATGCAGAGCAGCTGAGTGCCGCTGTGTATGCAGAGCAGCAGAGCAGCAGAGCAACAGAGCGCCGCTGTGTATGCAGAGCAGCAGAGCGCCGCTGTGTATGCAGAGCAGCAGAGCAGCAGAGCGCCGCTGTGTATGTAGAGCAGCAGAGCAGCAGAGCGCCGCTGTGTATGCAGAGCAGCTGAGCAGCAGAGCGCCGCTGTGTATGCAGAGCAGCAGAGCAGCAGATCGCCGCTGTGTATGCTGAGCAGCAGAGCGCCGCTGTGTATGCAGAGCAGCAGAGCAGCAGAGCGCCGCTGTGTATATAGAGCAGCAGAGCACCGCTGTGTATGCTGAGCAGCAGAGCAGCAGAGCGCCGCTGTGTATGCAGAGCAGCAGAGCGCCACTGTGTATGCAGAGCAGCAGAGCAGCTGAGCGCCGCTGTGTATGCAGAACAGCAGAGCGCCGCTGTGTATGCAGAGCAGCAGAGCAGCAGAGCGCCGCGGTGTATCCAGAGCAGCAGAGCGCCGCTGTGTATGCAGAGCAGCTGAGCAGCAGAGCGCCGCTGTGTATGCAGAGCAGCAGAGCGCCGCTGTGTATGCTGAGCAGCAGAGCGCCGCTGTGTATGCCGAGCAGCAGAGCGCCGCGGTGCATGCAGAGCAGCAGAGCGCCGCTGTGTATGCAGAGCAGCAGAGCAGCAGAGCGCCGCTGTGTATACAGAGCAGCAGAGCGCCGCTGTGTATGCAGAGCAGCAGAGCGCCGCTGTGTATGCACAGCAGCTGTGCGCCGCTGTGTATGCAGAGCAGCAGAGCAGCAGAGCGCCGCTGTGCATGCAGAGCAGCAGAGCGCCGCTGTGTATGCAGAGCAGCAGAGCGCCGCTTTGTATACAGAGCAGCAGAGCGCCGCTGTGTATGCAGAGCAGCAGAGCGCCGCTGTGTATGCAGAGCAGCAGAGCAGCAGTGCGCCGCTGTGTATACAGAGCAGCAGAGCGCCGCTGTGTATACAGAGCAGCAGAGCGCCGCTGTGCATGCAGAGCAGCAGAGCGCCGCTGTGTATGCAGAGCAGCTGAGCAGCAGAGCGCCGCAGTATATGCAGAGCAGCAGAGCAGCTGAGCGCTGCTGTATATGCAGAGCAGCAGAGCAGCAGAGCGCCGCTGTGTATGCAGAGCAGCTGAGCGCCGCTGTGTATGCAGAGCAGCTGAGCAGCAGAGCGCCGCTGTGTATGCAGAGCAGCAGAGCAGCAGAGCAACAGAGCGCCGTTGTGTATGCAGAGTAGCAGAGCAGCAGAGTGCCGCTGTGTATGCAGAGCAGCAGAGCGCCGCTGTGTATGCAGAGCAGCTGAGCAGCAGAGCGCCGCTGTGTATGCAGAGCAGTAGAGCAGCAGAGCGCCGCTGTGTATGTAGAGCAGCAGATCAGCAGAGCGCCGCTGTGTATGCAGAGCAGCTGAGCGCTGCTGTGTATGCAGAGCAGCAGAGCGCCGCTGTGTATGCAGAGCAGCAGAGCGCCGCTGTGTATGCAGAGCAGCTGAGCGCCGCTGTGTATGCAGAGCAGCTTAGCGCCGCTGTGTATGCAGAGCAGCAGAGCGCCGCTGTGTATGCAGAGCAGCTGAGCGCCGCTGTGTATGCAGAGCAGCAGAGCGCCGCTGTGTATGCAGAGCAGCAGAGCAGCAGAGCGCCGATGTGTATGCAGAGCAGCTGAGTGCCGCTGTGTATGCAGAGAAGCAGAGCGCCGCTGTGTATGCAGAGCAGCTGAGTGCCGCTGTGTATGCAGAGCAGCAGAGCAGCAGAGCAACAGAGCGCCGCTGTGTATGCAGAACAGCAGAGCGCCGCTGTGTATGCAGAGCAGCAGAGCAGCAGAGCGCCGCTGTGTATCCAGAGCAGCAGAGCGCCGCTGTGTATGCAGAGCAGCAGAGCGCCGCTGTGTATGCACAGCAGCAGAGCGCCGCTGTGTATGCAGAGCAGCTGAGCGCCGCTGTGTATGCAGAGCAGCAGAGCAGCAGAGCGCCGCTGTGTATGCAGAGCAGCAGAGCGCCGCTGTGTATGCAGAGCAGCAGAGCAGCAGAGCGCCGCTGTGTATGTAGAGCAGCAGAGCAGCAGAGCGCCGCTGTGTATGCAGAGCAGCTGAGCAGCAGAGCGCCGCTGTGTATGCAGAGCAGCAGAGCAGCAGATCGCCGCTGTGTATGCTGAGCAGCAGAGCGCCGCTGTGTATGCAGAGCAGCAGAGCAGCAGAGCGCCGCTGTGTATATAGAGCAGCAGAGCACCGCTGTGTATGCTGAGCAGCAGAGCAGCAGAGCGCCGCTGTGTATGCAGAGCAGCAGAGCGCCACTGTGTATGCAGAGCAGCAGAGCAGCTGAGCGCCGCTGTGTATGCAGAACAGCAGAGCGCCGATGTGTATGCAGAGCAGCAGAGCAGCAGAGCGCCGCGGTGTATCCAGAGCAGGAGAGCGCCGCTGTGTATGCAGAGCAGCTGAGCAGCAGAGCGCCGCTGTGTATGCAGAGCAGCAGAGCGCCGCTGTGTATGCTGAGCAGCAGAGCGCCGCTGTGTATGCCGAGCAGCAGAGCGCCGCGGTGCATGCAGAGCAGCAGAGCGCCGCTGTGTATGCAGAGCAGCAGAGCAGCAGAGCGCCGCTGTGTATACAGAGCAGCAGAGCGCCGCTGTGTATGCAGAGCAGCTGTGCGCCGCTGTGTATGCAGAGCAGCAGAGCAGCAGAGCGCCGCTGTGCATGCAGAGCAGCAGAGCGCCGCTGTGTATGCAGAGCAGCAGAGCAGCAGAGCGCCGCTTTGTATACAGAGCAGCAGAGCGCCGCTTTGTATACAGAGCAGAAGAGCGCCGCTGTGTATGCAGAGCAGAAGAGCGCCGCTGTGTATGCAGAGCAGCAGAGCAGCAGAGCGCCGCTGTGTATACAGAGCAGCAGAGCGCCGCTGTGTATACAGAGCAGCAGAGCGCCGCTGTGCATGCAGAGCAGCAGAGCGCCGCTGTGTATGCAGAGCAGCTGAGCAGCAGAGCGCCGCAGTATATGCAGAGCAGCAGAGCAGCTGAGCGCCGCTGTGTATGCAGAGCAGCTGAGCAGCAGAGCAACAGAGCGCCGTTGTGTATGCAGAGTAGCAGAGCAGCAGAGTGCCGCTGTGTATGCAGAGCAGCAGAGCACCGCTGTGTATGCAGAGCAGCTGAGCAGCAGAGCGCCGCTGTGTATGCAGAGCAGTAGAGCAGCAGAGCGCCGCTGTGTATGTAGAGCAGCAGAGCAGCAGAGCGCCGCTGTGTATGCAGAGCAGCTGAGCGCCGATGTGTATGCAGAGCAGCAGAGCGCCGCTGTGTATGCAGAGCAGCAGAGCGCCGCTGTGTATGCAGAGCAGCTGAGCGCCGCTGTGTATGCAGAGCAGCTTAGCGCCGCTGTGTATGCAGAGCAGCAGAGCGCCGCTGTGTATGCAGAGCAGCTGAGCGCCGCTGTGTATGCAGAGCAGCAGAGCGCCGCTGTGTATGCAGAGCAGCAGAGCAGTAAAGCGCCGATGTGTATGCAGAGCAGCTGAGTGCCGCTGTGTATGCAGAGAAGCAGAGCGCCGATGTGTATGCAGAGCAGCTGAGCAGCAGAGCGCCGCAGTATATGCAGAGCAGCAGAGCAGCTGAGGGCCGCTGTGTATGCAGAGCAGCTGAGCAGCAGAGCGTTGCTGTATATGCAGAGCATCAGAGCAGCAGAGCGCCGCTGTGTATGCAGAGCAGCAGAGCGCCGCTGTGTATGCAGAGCAGCTGAGCAGCAGAGCGCCGCTGTGTATGCAGAGCAGCAGAGCAGCAGAGCAACAGAGCGCCGTTGTGTATGCAGAGTAGCAGAGCAGCAGAGTGCCGCTGTGTATGCAGAGCAGCAGAGCGCCGCTGTGTATGCAGAGCAGCAGAGCGCCGCTGTGTATGCAGAGCAGCTGGGCAGCAGAGCGCCGCTGTGTATGCAGAGCAGTAGAGCAGCAGAGCGCCGCTGTGTATGTAGAGCAGCAGAGCAGCAGAGCGCCGCTGTGTATGCAGAGCAGCTGAGCGCCGCTGTGTATGCAGAGCAGCCGAGCGCCGCTGTGTATGCACAGCAGCAGAGCGCCGCTGTGTATGCAGAGCAGCTGAGCGCCGCTGTGTATGCAGAGCAGCTCAGCGCCGCTGTGTATGCAGAGCAGCAGAGCGCCGCTGTGTATGCAGAGCAGCTGAGCGCCGCTGTGTATGCAGAGCAGCAGAGCGCCCCTGTGTATGCAGAGCAGCAGAGCAGCAGAGCGCCGCTGTGTATGCAGAGCAGCTGAGCGCCGCTGTGTATGCAGAGAAGCAGAGCACCGATGTGTATGCAGAGCAGCAGAGCAGCAGAGCGCCGCTGTGTATGCAGAGCAGCAGAGCGCCGCTGTGTATGCAGAGCAGCTGAGCGCCGCTGTGTATGCAGAGCAGCAGAGCGCCGATGTGTATGCAGAGCAGCAGAGCAGCAGAGCGCCGCTGTGTATGCAGAGAAGCAGAGCGCCACTGTGTATGCAGAGCAGCTGAGCGCCGCTGTGTATGCAGAGCAGCAGAGCGCCGCTGTGTATGTAGAGCAGCAGAGCAGCAGAGCGCCGCTGTGTATGCAGAGCAGCAGAGCAGCAGAGCGCCGCTGTGTATGCAGAGCAGCTGAGTGCCGCTGTGTATGCAGAGCAGCAGAGCAGCAGAGCAACAGAGCGCCGCTGTGTATGCAGAGCAGCAGAGCGCCGCTGTGTATGCAGAGCAGCAGAGCAGCAGAGCGCCGCTGTGTATGTAGAGCAGCAGAGCAGCAGAGCGCCGCTGTGTATGTAGAGCAGCAGAGCAGCAGAGCGCCGCTGTGTATGCAGAGCAGCTGAGCAGCAGAGCGCCGCTGTGTATGCAGAGCAGCAGAGCAGCAGAGCGCCGCTGTGTATGCTGAGCATCAGAGCGCCGCTGTGTATGCAGAGCAGCAGAGCAGCAGAGCGCCGCTGTGTATATAGAGCAGCAGAGCACCGCTGTGTATAATGAGCAGCAGAGCAGCAGAGCGCCGCTGTGTATGCAGAGCAGTAGAGCGCCGCTGTGTATACAGAGCAGCAGAGCGCCGCTGTGTATGCAGAGCAGCTGAGCGCCACTGTGTATGCAGAGCAGCTGAAAGAGCGCCGCTGTGTATGCAGAGCAGCAGAGTGCCGCTGTGTATACAGAGCAGCTGAGCGCCGCTGTGTATACAGAGCAGCAGAGCGCCGCTGTGTATGCAGAGCAGAAGAGCGCCGCTGTGTATGCAGAGCAGCTGAGCGCCGCTGTGTATACAGAGCAGCAGAGCGCCGCTGTGTATGCAGAGCAGCTGAGCAGCAGAGCGCCGCTGTGTATGCAGAGCAGCAGAGCGCCGCTGTGTATGAAGTGCAGCAGAGCGCCGCTGTGTATACAGAGCAGCAGAGCAGCAGAACGCCGCTGTGTATGCTGATCAGCAGAGCAGCAGAGCGCCGCTGTGTATGCTGAGCAGCTGTGCAGTTGAGCGCCGCTGTCTATGCAGAGCAGCAGAGCAGCAGAGCGCCGCTGTGTATGCAGAGCAGCAGAGCGCCGCTGTGTATGCAGAGCAGCAGAGCGCCGCTGTGTATGCAGAGCAGCTGAGCAGCAGAGCGCCGCTTTGTATGCAGAGCAGCTAAGCAGCAGAGCGCCGCTGTGTATGCAGAGCAGCAGAGCAGCTGAACGCCGCTGTGTATGCAGAACAGCAGAGCGCCGCTGTGTATGCAGAGCAGCAGAGCAGCAGAGCGCCGCTGTGAATCCAGAGCAGCAGAGCGCCGCTGTGTATGCAGAGCAGCTGAGCAGCAGAGCGCCGCTGTGTATGCAGAGCAGCTGAGCAGCAGAGCACCGCTGTATATGCAGAGCAGCAGAGCAGCTGTGCGCTGCTGTATATGCAGAGCAGCTGAGCAGCAGAGCGCCGCTGTGTATGCAGAGCAGCAGAGCAGCTGAGCGCCGCTGTGTATGCAGAGCAGCTGAGCAGCAGAGCGCCGCTGTGTATGCAGAGCAGCTGAGCAGCAGAGCGCCGCTGTGTATACAGAGCAGCAGAGCAGCTGAGCGCCGCTGTGTATGCAGAGCAGCAGAGCGCCGCTGTGTATGCAGAGCAGCAGAGCGCCGCTGTGTATGCAGGGCAGCAGAGCGCCGCTGTGTATGCAGAGCAGCAGAGCAGCTGAGCGCCGCTGTGTATGCAGAGCAGCAGAGCGCCGCTGTGTATGCAGAGCAGCAGAGCAGCTGAGCGCCGCTGTGTATGTAGAGCAGCAGAGCGCCGCTGTGTATGCAGAGCAGCAGAGCGCCGCTGTGTATGCAGAGCAGCAAAGCAGCTGAGCGCCGCTGTGTATGCAGAGCAGCAGACCGCCGCTGTGCATGCAGAGCAGCAGAGCGCCGCTGTGTATGCAGAGCAGGAGAGCGCCGCTGTGTATGCTGAGCAGCAGAGCGCGCTGTGTATGCCGAGCAGCAGAGCGCCGCTGTGCATGCAGAGCAGCAGAGCGCCGCTGTGTATGCAGAGCAGCAGAGCAGCAGAGCGCCGCTGTGTATGCAGAGCAGCTGAGCAGCAGAGCGCCGCTGTGTATGCAGAGCAGCAGAGCAGCAGAGCGCCGCTGTGTATGCAGATCAGCTGAACAGCAGAGCGCCGCTGTGTATGCAGAGCAGCTGAGCAGCAGAGCGCCGCTGTGTATACAGAGCAGCAGAGCGCCGCTGTGTATGCAGATCAGCAGAGCAGCAGAGCGTCGCTGTGTATGCAGAGCAGCAGAGCGCCGCTGTGTATGCAGAGCAGCAGAGCAGCAGAGCGCCGCTGTGTATGCAGAGCAGCAGAGCAGCAGAGCGCCGCTGTGTATACAGAGCAGCAGAGCGCCGCTATGTATGCAGATCAGCAGAGCAGCAGAGCGTCGCTGTGTATACAGAGCAGCAGATCGCCGCCGTGTATGCAGAGCAGCAGAGCAGCAGAGCGGCGCTGTGCATGCAGAGCAGCAGAGCGCCGCTGTGTATACAGAGCAGCAGAGCGCCGCTGTCTATGCAGAGCAGCAGAGCGCCGCTGTGTATACAGAGCAGCAGAGCAGCAGAGCGCCGCTGTGTATACAGAGCAGCAGAGCGCCGCTGTGTATGCAGAGCAGCAGAGCGCCGCTGTGTATGCAGAGCAGCAGAGCGCCGCTGTGTATGCAGAGCAGCAGAGCGCCGCTGTGTATGCAGAGCAGCAGAGCAGCTGAGCGCCGCTGTGTATGCAGAACAGCAGAGCGCCGCTGTGTATGCAGAGCAGCAGAGCAGCAGAGCGCCGCTGTGTATCCAGAGCAGCAGAGCGCAGCTGTGTATGCAGAGCAGCAGAGCGCCGCTGTGTATGCACAGCAGCAGAGCGCCGCTGTGTATGCAGAGCAGCTGAGCGCCGCTGTGTATGCAGAGCAGCTCAGCGCCGCTGTGTATGCAGAGCAGCTGAGCGCCGCTGTGTATGCAGAGCAGCAGAGCGCCGCTGTGTATGCACAGCAGCAGAGCGCCGCTGTGTATGCAGAGCAGCTGAGCGCCGCTGTGTATGCAGAGCAGCTCAGCGCCGCTGTGTATGCAGAGCAGCAGAGCGCCGCTGTGTATGCAGAGCAGCTGAGCGCCGCTGTGTATGCAGAGCAGCAGAGCACCGCTGTGTATGCAGAGCAGCAGAGCAGCAGAGCGCCGCTGTGTATGCAGAGCAGCTGAGCGCCGCTGTGTATGCAGAGAAGCAGAGCACCGATGTGTATGCAGAGCAGCAGAGCGCCGCTGTGTATGCAGAGCAGCAGAGCGCCACTGTGTATGCAGAGCAGCTGAGCGCCGCTGTGTATGCAGAGCAGCAGAGCGCCGATGTGTATGCAGAGCAGCAGAGCAGCAGAGCAGCAGAGCGCCGCTGTGTATGCAGAGCAGCAGAGCGCCACTGTGTATGCAGAGCAGCTGAGTGCCGCTGTGTATGCAGAGCAGCAGAGCGCCGCTGTGTATGTAGAGCAGCAGAGCAGCAGAGCGCCGCTGTGTATGCAGAGCAGCAGAGCAGCAGAGCGCCGCTGTGTATGCAGAGCAGCTGAGTGCCGCTGTGTATGCAGAGCAGCAGAGCAGCAGAGCAACAGAGCGCCGCTGTGTATGCAGAGCAGCAGAGCGCCGCTGTGTATGCAGAGCAGCAGAGCAGCAGAGCGCCGCTGTGTATGTAGAGCAGCAGAGCAGCAGAGCGCCGCTGTGTATGCAGAGCAGCTGAGCAGCAGAGCGCCGCTGTGTATGCAGAGCAGCAGAGCAGCAGATCGCCGCTGTGTATGCTGAGCAGCAGAGCGCCGCTGTGTATGCAGAGCAGCAGAGCAGCAGAGCGCCGCTGTGTATATAGAGCAGCAGAGCACCGCTGTGTATGCTGAGCAGCAGAGCAGCAGAGCGCCGCTGTGTATGCAGAGCAGCAGAGCGCCACTGTGTATGCAGAGCAGCAGAGCAGCTGAGCGCCGCTGTGTATGCAGAACAGCAGAGCGCCGCTGTGTATGCAGAGCAGCAGAGCAGCAGAGCGCCGCGGTGTATCCAGAGCAGCAGAGCGCCGCTGTGTATGCAGAGCAGCTGAGCAACAGAGCGCCGCTGTGTATGCAGAGCAGCAGAGCGCCGCTGTGTATGCTGAGCAGCAAAGCGCCGCTGTGTATGCCGAGCAGCAGAGCGCCGCGGTGCATGCAGAGCAGCAGAGCGCCGCTGTGTATGCAGAGCAGCAGAGCAGCAGAGCGCCGCTGTGTATACAGAGCAGCAGAGCGCCGCTGTGTATGCAGAGCAGCAGAGCGCCGCTGTGTATGCACAGCAGCTGTGCGCCGCTGTGTATGCAGAGCAGCAGAGCAGCAGAGCGCCGCTGTGCATGCAGAGCAGCAGAGCGCCGCTGTGTATACAGAGCAGCAGAGCGCCGCTGTGTATGCAGAGCAGCAGAGCGCCGCGGTGCATGCAGAGCAGCAGAGCGCCGCTGTGTATGCAGAGCAGCAGAGCAGCAGAGCGCCGCTGTGTATACAGAGCAGCAGAGCGCCGCTGTGTATACAGAGCAGCAGAGCGCCGCTGTGTATGCAGAGCAGCAGAGCAGCAGAGCGCCGCTTTGTATACAGAGCAGCAGAGCGCCGCTGTGTATGCAGAGCAGCAGAGCGCCGCTGTGTATGCAGAGCAGCAGAGCAGCAGAGCGCCGCTGTGTATACAGAGCAGCAGAGCGCCGCTGTGTATACAGAGCAGCAGAGCGCCGCTGTGCATGCAGAGCAGCAGAGCGCCGCTGTGTATGCAGAGCAGCTGAGCAGCAGAGCGCCGCAGTATATGCAGAGCAGCAGAGCAGCTGAGCGCCACTGTGTATGCAGAGTAGCTGAGCAGCAGAGCGCTGCTGTATATGCAGAGCAGCAGAGCAGCAGAGCGCCGCTGTGTATGCAGAGCAGCTGAGCGCCGCTGTGTATGCAGAGCAGCTGAGCAGCAGAGCGCCGCTGTGTATGCAGAGCAGCAGAGCAGCAGAGCAACAGAGCGCCGTTGTGTATGCAGAGTAGCAGAGCAGCAGAGTGCCGCTGTGTATGCAGAGCAGCAGAGCGCCGCTGTGTATGCAGAGCAGCTGAGCAGCAGAGCGCCGCTGTGTATGCAGAGCAGTAGAGCAGCAGAGCGCCGCTGTGTATGTAGAGCAGCAGATCAGCAGAGCGCCGCTGTGTATGCAGAGCAGCTGAGCGCCGCTGTGTATGCAGAGCAGCAGAGCGCCGCTGTGTATGCAGAGCAGCAGAGCGCCGCTGTGTATGCAGAGCAGCTGAGCGCCGCTGTGTATGCAGAGCAGCTTAGCGCCGCTGTGTATGCAGAGCAGCAGAGCGCCGCTGTGTATGCAGAGCAGCTGAGCGCCGCTGTGTATGCAGAGCAGCAGAGCGCCGCTGTGTATGCAGAGCAGCAGAGCAGCAGAGCGCCGATGTGTATGCAGAGCAGCTGAGTGCCGCTGTGTATGCAGAGAAGCAGAGCGCCGATGTGTATGCAGAGCAGCTGAGCAGCAGAGCGCCGCAGTATATGCAGAGCAGCAGAGCAGCTGAGCGCCGCTGTGTATGCAGAGCAGCTGAGCAGCAGAGCGTTGCTGTATATGCAGAGCATCAGAGCAGCAGAGCGCCGCTGTGTATGCAGAGCAGCAGAGCGCCGCTGTGTATGCAGAGCAGCTGAGCAGCAGAGCGCCGCTGTGTATGCAGAGCAGCAGAGCAGCAGAGCGCCGCTGTGTATGCAGATCAGCTGAGCAGCAGAGCGCCGCTGTGTATGCAGAGCAGCTGAGCAGCAGAGCGCCGCTGTTTATACAGAGCAGCAGAGCGCCGCTGTGTATGCAGATCAGCAGAGCAGCAGAGCGTCGCTGTGTATGCAGAGCAGCAGAGCGCCGTTGTGTATGCAGAGCAGCAGAGCGCCGCTGTGTATGCAGAGCAGCAGAGCAGCAGAGCGCCGCTGTGTATACAGAGCAGCAGAGCGCCGCTATGTATGCAGATCAGCAGAGCAGCAGAGCGTCGCTGTGTATACAGAGCAGCAGATCGCCGCCGTGTATGCAGAGCAGCAGAGCAGCAGAGCGGCGCTGTGCATGCAGAGCAGCAGAGCGCCGCTGTGTATACAGAGCAGCAGAGCGCCGCTGTCTATGCAGAGCAGCAGAGCGCCGCTGTGTATACAGGGCAGCAGGGCGCCGCTGTGTATACAGAGCAGCAGAGCGCCGCTGTGTATGCAGAGCAGCAGAGCGCCGCTGTGTATGCAGAGCAGCAGAGCGCCGCTGTGTATGCAGAGCAGCAGAGCGCCGCTGTGTATGCAGAGCAGCAGAGCAGCTGAGCGCCGCTGTGTATGCAGAACAGCAGAGCGCCGCTGTGTATGCAGAGCAGCAGAGCAGCAGAGCGCCGCTGTGTATCCAGAGCAGCAGAGCGCCGCTGTGTATGCAGAGCAGCAGAGCGCCGCTGTGTATGCACAGCAGCAGAGCGCCGCTGTGTATGCAGAGCAGCTGAGCGCCGCTGTGTATGCAGAGCAGCTCAGCGCCGCTGTGTATGCAGAGCAGCTGAGCGCCGCTGTGTATGCAGAGCAGCAGAGCGCCGCTGTGTATGCACAGCAACAGAGCGCCGCTGTGTATGCAGAGCAGCTGAGCGCCGCTGTGTATGCAGAGCAGCTCAGCGCCGCTGTGTATGCAGAGCAGCAGAGCGCCGCTGTGTATGCAGAGCAGCTGAGCGCCGCTGTGTATGCAGAGCAGCAGAGCGCCCCTGTGTATGCAGAGCAGCAGAGCAGCAGAGCGCCGCTGTGTATGCAGAGCAGCTGAGCGCCGCTGTGTATGCAGAGAAGCAGAGCACCGATGTGTATGCAGAGCAGCAGAGCAGCAGAGCGCCGCTGTGTATGCAGAGCAGCAGAGCGCCGCTGTGTATGCAGAACAGCTGAGCGCCGCTGTGTATGCAGAGCAGCAGAGCGCCGATGTGTATGCAGAGCAGCAGAGCAGCAGAGCGCCGCTGTGTATGCAGAGCAGCAGAGCGCCACTGTGTATGCAGAGCAGCTGAGCGCCGCTGTGTATGCAGAGCAGCTGAGCGCCGCTGTGTATGTAGAGCAGCAGAGCAGCAGAGCGCCGCTGTGTATGCAGAGCAGCAGAGCAGCAGAGCGCCGCTGTGTATGCAGAGCAGCTGAGTGCCGCTGTGTATGCAGAGCAGCAGAGCAGCAGAGCAACAGAGCGCCGCTGTGTATGCAGAGCAGCAGAGCGCCGCTGTGTATGCAGAGCAGCAGAGCGCCGCTGTGTATGTAGAGCAGCAGAGCAGCAGAGCGCCGCTGTGTATGCAGAGCAGCTGAGCAGCAGAGCGCCGCTGTGTATGCAGAGCAGCAGAGCAGCAGAGCGCTGCTGTGTATGCTGAGCAGCAGAGCGCCGCTGTGTATGCAGAACAGCAGAGCAGCAGAGCGCCGCTGTGTATATAGAGCAGCAGAGCACCGCTGTGTATGCTGAGCAGCAGAGCGCCGCTGTGTATGCAGAGCAGTAGAGCGCCGCTTTGTATACAGAGCAGCAGAGCGCCGCTGTGTATGCAGAGCAGCTGAGCGCCGCTGTGTATGCAGAGCAGCTGAAAGAGCGCCGCTGTGTATGCACAGCAGCAGAGTGCCGCTGTGTATACAGAGCAGCTGAGCGCCGCTGTGTATACAGAGCAGCAGAGCGCCGCTGTGTATGCAGAGCAGCAGAGCGCCGCTGTGTATGCAGAGCAGCTGAGCGCCGCTGTGTATACAGAGCAGCAGAGCGCCGCTGTGTATGCAGAGCAGCTGAGCAGCAGAGCGCCGCTGTGTATGCAGAGCAGCAGAGCGCCGCTGTGTATGAAGTGCAGCAGAGCGCCGCTGTGTATACAGAGCAGCAGAGCAGCAGAGCGCCGCTGTGTATGCTGATCAGCAGAGCAGCAGAGCGCCGCTGTGTATGCTGAGCAGCTGTGCAGTTGAGCGCCGCTGTCTATGCAGAGCAGCAGAGCAGCAGAGCGCCGCTGTGTATGCAGAGCAGCAGAGCGCCGCTGTGTATGCAGAGCAGCAGAGCGCCGCTGTGTATGCAGAGCAGCTGAGCAGCAGAGCGCCGCTGTGTATGCAGAGCAGCTGAGCAGCAGAGCGCCGCTGTGTATGCAGAGCAGCAGAGCGCCGCTGTGTATGCCGAGCAGCAGAGCAGCAGAGCGCCGCTGTGTATACAGAGCAGCAGAGCGCCGCTGTGTATGCAGAGCAGCAGAGCATCGCTGTGTATGCAGAGCAGCAGAGCAGCAGAGCGCCGCTGTGTATGCAGAGCAGCTGAGCGCCGCTGTGTATGCAGAGAAGCAGAGCACCGATGTGTATGCAGAGCAGCAGAGCAGCAGAGCGCCGCTGTGTATGCAGAGCAGCAGAGCGCCACTGTGTATGCAGAGCAGCTGAGCGCCGCTGTGTATGCAGAGCAGCAGAGCGCCGATGTGTATGCAGAGCAGCAGAGCAGCAGAGCGCCGCTGTGTATGCAGAGCAGCAGAGCGCCACTGTGTATGCAGAGCAGCTGAGTGCCGCTGTGTATGCAGAGCAGCAGAGCGCCGCTGTGTATGTAGAGCAGCAGAGCAGCAGAGCGCCGCTGTGTATGCAGAGCAGCAGAGCAGCAGAGCGCCGCTGTGTATGCAGAGCAGCTGAGTGCCGCTGTGTA
Source organism: Chirona hameri (assembly GCA_036785665.1). Lineage (NCBI taxonomy): Eukaryota > Metazoa > Arthropoda > Thecostraca > Balanomorpha > Balanidae > Chirona > Chirona hameri. The sequence continues at coordinate 85,805 of JAXIVJ010002382.1, forward strand.
TGCAGAGCAGCAGAGCAGCAGAGCAACAGAGCGCCGCTGTGTATGCAGAGCAGCAGAGCGCCGCTGTGTATGCAGAGCAGCAGAGCAGCAGAGCGCCGCTGTGTATGTAGAGCAGCAGAGCAGCAGAGCGCCGCTGTGTATGCAGAGCAGCTGAGCAGCAGAGCGCCGCTGTGTATGCAGAGCAGCAGAGCAGCAGATCGCCGCTGTGTATGCTGAGCAGCAGAGCGCCGTTGTGTATGCAGAGCAGCAGAGCAGCAGAGCGCCGCTGTGTATATAGAGCAGCAGAGCACCGCTGTGTATGCTGAGCAGCAGAGCAGCAGAGCGCCGCTGTGTATGCAGAGCAGCAGAGCGCCACTGTGTATGCAGAGCAGCAGAGCAGCTGAGCGCCGCTGTGTATGCAGAACAGCAGAGCGCCGCTGTGTATGCAGAGCAGCAGAGCAGCAGAGCGCCGCGGTGTATCCAGAGCAGCAGAGCGCCGCTGTGTATGCAGAGCAGCTGAGCAGCAGAGCGCCGCTGTGTATGCAGAGCAGCAGAGCGCCGCTGTGTATGCTGAGCAGCAGAGCGCCGCTGTGTATGCCGAGCAGCAGAGCGCCGCGGTGCATGCAGAGCAGCAGAGCGCCGCTGTGTATGCAGAGCAGCAGAGCAGCAGAGCGCCGCTGTGTATACAGAGCAGCAGAGCGCCGCTGTGTATGCAGAGCAGCAGAGCGCCGCTGTGTATGCACAGCAGCTGTGCGCCGCTGTGTATGCAGAGCAGCAGAGCAGCAGAGCGCCGCTGTGCATGCAGAGCAGCAGAGCGCCGCTGTGTATGCAGAGCAGCAGAGCAGCAGAGCGCCGCTTTGTATACAGAGCAGCAGAGCGCCGCTGTGTATGCAGAGCAGCAGAGCGCCGCTGTGTATGCAGAGCAGCAGAGCAGCAGTGCGCCGCTGTGTATACAGAGCAGCAGAGCGCCGCTGTGTATACAGAGCAGCAGAGCGCCGCTGTGCATGCAGAGCAGCAGAGCGCCGCTGTGTATGCAGAGCAGCTGAGCAGCAGAGCGCCGCAGTATATGCAGAGCAGCAGAGCAGCTGAGCGCCGCTGTGTATGCAGAGCAGCTGAGCAGCAGAGCGCTGCTGTATATGCAGAGCAGCAGAGCAGCAGAGCGCCGCTGTGTATGCAGAGCAGCTGAGCGCCGCTGTGTATGCAGAGCAGCTGAGCAGCAGAGCGCCGCTGTGTATGCAGAGCAGCAGAGCAGCAGAGCAACAGAGCGCCGTTGTGTATGCAGAGTAGCAGAGCAGCAGAGTGCCGCTGTGTATGCAGAGCAGCAGAGCGCCGCTGTGTATGCAGAGCAGCTGAGCAGCAGAGCGCCGCTGTGTATGCAGAGCAGTAGAGCAGCAGAGCGCCGCTGTGTATGTAGAGCAGCAGATCAGCAGAGCGCCGCTGTGTATGCAGAGCAGCTGAGCGCTGCTGTGTATGCAGAGCAGCAGAGCGCCGCTGTGTATGCAGAGCAGCAGAGCGCCGCTGTGTATGCAGAGCAGCTGAGCGCCGCTGTGTATGCAGAGCAGCTTAGCGCCGCTGTGTATGCAGAGCAGCAGAGCGCCGCTGTGTATGCAGAGCAGCTGAGCGCCGCTGTGTATGCAGAGCAGCAGAGCGCCGCTGTGTATGCAGAGCAGCAGAGCAGCAGAGCGCCGATGTGTATGCAGAGCAGCTGAGTGCCGCTGTGTATGCAGAGAAGCAGAGCGCCGCTGTGTATGCAGAGCAGCTGAGCAGCAGAGCGTTGCTGTATATGCAGAGCATCAGAGCAGCAGAGCGCCGCTGTGTATGCAGAGCAGCAGAGCGCCGCTGTGTATGCAGAGCAGCAGAGCGCCGCTGTGTATGCAGAGCAGCTGAGCAGCAGAACGCCGCTGTGTATGCAGAGCAGCAGAGCAGCAGAGCAACAGAGCGCCGTTGTGTATGCAGAGTAGCAGAGCAGCAGAGTGCCGCTGTGTATGCAGAGCAGCAGAGCGCCGCTGTGTATGCAGAGCAGCAGAGCGCCGCTGTGTATGCAGAGCAGCTGAGCGCCGCTGTGTATGCAGAGCAGCAGAGCGCCCCTGTGTATGCAGAGCAGCAGAGCAGCAGAGCGCCGCTGTGTATGCAGAGCAGCTGAGTGCCGCTGTGTATGCAGAGAAGCAGAGCACCGATGTGTATGCAGAGCAGCAGAGCAGCAGAGCGCCGCTGTGTATGCAGAGCAGCAGAGCGCCGCTGTGTATGCAGAGCAGCTGAGCGCCGCTGTGTATGCAGAGCAGCAGAGCGCCGATGTGTATGCAGAGCAGCAGAGCAGCAGAGCGCCGCTGTGTATGCAGAGCAGCAGAGCGCCACTGTGTATGCAGAGCAGCTGAGCGCCGCTGTGTATGCAGAGCAGCTGAGCGCCGCTGTGTATGTAGAGCAGCAGAGCAGCAGAGCGCCGCTGTGTATGCAGAGCAGCAGAGCAGCAGAGCGCCGCTGTGTATGCAGAGCAGCTGAGTGCCGCTGTGTATGCAGAGCAGCAGAGCAGCAGAGCAACAGAGCGCCGCTGTGTATGCAGAGCAGCAGAGCGCCGCTGTGTATGTAGAGCAGCAGAGCAGCAGAGCGCCGCTGTGTATGCAGAGCAGCTGAGCAGCAGAGCGCCGCTGTGTATGCAGAGCAGCAGAGCAGCAGAGCGCCGCTGTGTATGCTGAGCAGCAGAGCGCCGCTGTGTATGCAGAACAGTAGAGCAGCAGAGCGCCGCTGTGTATATAGAGCAGCAGAGCACCGCTGTGTATGCTGAGCAGCAGAGCAGCAGAGCGCCGCTGTGTATGCAGAGCAGTAGAGCGCCGCTGTGTATACAGAGCAGCAGAGCGCCGCTGTGTATGCAGAGCAGCTGAGCGCCGCTGTGTATGCAGAGCAGCTGAAAGAGCGCCGCTGTGTATGCAGAGCAGCAGAGTGCCGCTGTGTATACAGAGCAGCTGAGCGCCGCTGTGTATACAGAGCAGCAGAGCGCCGCTGTGTATGCAGAGCAGCAGAGCGCCGCTGTGTATGCAGAGCAGCTGAGCGCCGCTGTGTATACAGAGCAGCAGAGCGCCGCTGTGTATGCAGAGCAGCTGAGCAGCAGAGCGCCGCTGTGTATGCAGAGCAGCAGAGCGCCGCTGTGTATGAAGTGCAGCAGAGCGCCGCTGTGTATACAGAGCAGCAGAGCAGCAGAGCGCCGCTGTGTATGCTGATCAGCAGAGCAGCAGAGCGCCGCTGTGTATGCTGAGCAGCTGTGCAGTTGAGCGCCGCTGTCTATGCAGAGCAGCAGAGCAGCAGAGCGCCGCTGTGTATGCAGAGCAGCAGAGCGCCGCTGTGTATGCAGAGCAGCAGAGCGCCGCTGTGTATGCAGAGCAGCTGAGCAGCAGAGCGCCGCTGTGTATGCAGAGCAGCTGAGCAGCAGAGCGCCGCTGTGTATGCAGAGCAGCAGAGCGCCGCTGTGTATGCCGAGCAGCAGAGCAGCAGAGCGCCGCTGTGTATACAGAGCAGCAGAGCGCCGCTGTGTATGCAGAGCAGCTGAGCAGCAGAGCGCCGCTGTGTATGCAGAGCAGCTGAGCAGCAGAGCGCCGCTGTGTATGCAGAGCAGCAGAGCAGCAGAGCGCCGCTGTGTATACAGAGCAGCAGAGCGCCGCTGTGTATGCAGAGCAGCTGAGCGCCGCTGTGTATGCAGAGCAGCAGAGCAGCTGAGCGCCGCTGTGTATGCAGAGCAGCAGAGCGCCGCTGTGTATGCAGAGCAGCTGAGCAGCCGTGCGCCGCTGTGTATGCAGAGCAGCAGAGCAGCAGAGCGCCGCTGTGTATGCAGAGCAGCAGAGCAGCTGAACGCCGCTGTGTATGCAGAACAGCAGAGCGCCGCTGTGTATGCAGAGCAGCAGAGCAGCAGAGCGCCGCTGTGAATCCAGAGCAGCAGAGCGCCGCTGTGTATGCAGAGCAGCTGAGCAGCAGAGCGCCGCTGTGTATGCAGAGCAGCTGAGCAGCAGAGCGCCGCTGTGTATGCAGAGCAGCAGAGCAGCTGTGCGCTGCTGTGTATGCAGAGCAGCAGAGCAGCTGAGCGCCGCTGTGTATGCAGAGCAGCTGAGCAGCAGAGCGCCGCTGTGTATGCAGAGCAGCTGAGCAGCAGAGCGCCGCTGTGTATACAGAGCAGCAGAGCAGCTGAGCGCCGCTGTGTATGCAGAGCAGCAGAGCGCCGCTGTGTATGCAGAGCAGCAGAGCGCCGCTGTGTATGCAGGGCAGCAGAGCGCCGCTGTGTATGCAGAGCAGCAGAGCAGCTGAGCGCCGCTGTGTATGCAGAGCAGCAGAGCAGCAGAGCGCCGCTGTGTATGCAGAGCAGCAGAGCAGCTGAGCGCCGCTGTGTATGTAGAGCAGCAGAGCGCCGCTGTGTATGCAGAGCAGCAGAGCGCCGCTGTGTATGCAGAGCAGCAAAGCAGCTGAGCGCCGCTGTGTATGCAGAGCAGCAGACCGCCGCTGTGCATGCAGAGCAGCAGAGCGCCGCTGTATATGCAGAGCAGGAGAGCGCCGCTGTGTATGCTGAGCAGCAGAGCGCGCTGTGTATGCCGAGCAGCAGAGCGCCGCTGTGCATGCAGAGCAGCAGAGCGCCGCTGTGTATGCAGAGCAGCAGAGCAGCAGAGCGCCGCTGTGCATGCAGAGCAGCTGAGCAGCAGAGCGCCGCTGTGTATGCAGAGCAGCAGAGCAGCAGAGCGCCGCTGTGTATGCAGAGCAGCTGAGCAGCAGAGCGCCGCTGTGTATGCAGAGCAGCTGAGCAGCAGAGCGCCGCTGTGTATACAGAGCAGCAGAGAGCCGCTGTGTATACAGAGCAGCAGAGCGCCGCTGTGTATGCAGATCAGCAGAGCAGCAGAGCGTCGCTGTGTATGCAGAGCAGCAGAGCGCCGCTGTGTATGCAGAGCAGCAGAGCAGCAGAGCGCCGCTGTGTATGCAGAGCAGCAGAGCAGCAGAGCGCCGCTGTGTATACAGAGCAGCAGAGCGCCGCTATGTATGCAGATCAGCAGAGCAGCAGAGCGTCGCTGTGTATACAGAGCAGCAGATCGCCGCCGTGTATGCAGAGCAGCAGAGCAGCAGAGCGCCGCTGTGCATGCAGAGCAGCAGAGCGCCGCTGTGTATACAGAGCAGCAGAGCGCCGCTGTGTATGCAGAGCAGCAGAGCGCCGCTGTGTATACAGAGCAGCAGAGCGCCGCTGTGTATACAGAGCAGCAGAGCGCCGCTGTGTATGCAGAGCAGCAGAGCGCCGCTGTGTATGCAGAGCAGCAGAGCGCCGCTGTGTATGCAGAGCAGCAGAGCGCCGCTGTGTATGCAGAGCAGCAGAGCGCCGCTGTGTATGCAGAGCAGCAGAGCAGCTGAGCGCCGATGTGTATGCAGAACAGCAGAGCGCCGCTGTGTATGCAGAGCAGCAGAGCGCCGCTGTGTATCCAGAGCAGCAGAGCGCCGCTGTGTATGCAGAGCAGCTGAGCAGCAGAGCGCCGCTGTGTATGCAGAGCAGCAGAGCGCCGCTGTGTATGCTGAGCAGCAGAGCGCCGCTGTGTATGCCGAGCAGCAGAGCGCCGCTGTGCATGCAGAGCAGCAGAGCGCCGCTGTGTATGCAGAGCAGCTGAGCGCCGCTGTGTATGCAGAGCAGCAGAGCAGCAGAGCGCCGCTGTGTATACAGAGCAGCAGAGCGCCGCTGTGTATGCAGAGCAGCAGAGCGCCGCTGTGTATTCAGAGCAGCAGAGCGCCGCTGTGTATGCAGAGCAGCTGAGCAGCAGAGCGCCGCTGTATATGCCGAGCAGCAGAGCAGCTGAGCGCCGCTGTGTATGCAGAGCAGCTGAGCAGCAGAGCGCTGCTGTATATGCAGAGCAGCAGAGCAGCAGAGCAGCAGAGCGCCGCTGTGTATGCAGAGCAGCTTAGCAGCAGAGTGCCGCTGTATATGCAGAGCAGCAGAGCAGCAGAGCGCCGCTATGTATACAGAGCAGCTGAGCGGCGCTGTGTATGCAGAGCAGCTGAGCAGCTGAGCGCCGCTGTGTATGCATAGCAGCAGAGCAGCAGAGCGCCGCTGCATATGCAGAGCAGCAGAACAGCTGAGCGCCGCTGGGTATACAGGCCAGCTGAGCAGCTGAGCGCCGCTGTGTATGCAGAGCAGCAGAGCGCCGCTGTGTATACAGAGCAGCAGAGCGCCGCTGTGTATACAGAGCAGCAGAGCGCCGCTGTGTATGCAGAGCAGCAGAGCGCCGCTGTGTACACAGAGCAGCAGAGCAGCAGAGCGCCGCTGTGTATACAGAGCAGCAGAGCGCCGCTGTGTATACAGAGCAGCAGAGCGCCGCTGTGTATGCAGAGCAGCAGAGCGCCGCTGTGTATACAGAGCAGTAGAGCAGCAGAGCGCCGCTGTGTATCCAGAGCAGCAGAGCAGCAGAGCGCCGCTGTGTATGCAGAGCAGCAGAGCAGCAGAGCGCCGCTGTGTATGCAGAGCAGCAGAGCAGCATAGCGCCGCTGTGTATGCAGAGCAGCTGAGCAGCTGAGCGCCGCTGTGTATGCAGAGCAGCAGAGCAGCAGAGCGCCCCTGTTTATGCAGAGCAGCAGAGCGCCGCTGTGTATGCTGAGCAGCAGAGCGCCGCTGTGTATGCAGAGCAGCAGAACGCCGCTGTGTATGCAGAGCAGCAGAGCGCCGCTGTGTATGCAGAGCAGCAGAGCGCCGCTGTGTATCCAGAGCAGCAGAGCGCCGCTGTGTATGCAGAGCAGCTGAGCAGCAGAGCGCCGCTGTGTATGCAGAGCAGCAGAGCGCCGCTGTGTATGCTGAGCAGCAGAGCGCCGCTGTGTATGCCGAGCAGCAGAGCGCCGCGGTGCATGCAGAGCAGCAGAGCGCCGCTGTGTATGCAGAGCAGCAGAGCAGCAGAGCGCCGCCGTGTATACAGAGCAGCAGAGCGCCGCTGTGTATGCAGAGCAGCAGAGCAGCAGAGCAGCAGAGCGCCGCCGTGTATACAGAGCAGCAGAGCGCCGCTGTGTATGCAGAGCAGCAGAGCAGCAGAGCGCCGCTGTTTATGCAGAGCAGCAGAGCAGCAGAGCGCCGCTGTTTATGCAGAGCAGCAGAGCGACGCTGTGTATGCAGAGCAGCTGTGTGCCGCTGTGTATGCAGAGCAGCAGAGCAGCAGAGCGCCGCTGTGCATGCAGAGCAGCAGAGCGCCGCTGTGTATGCAGAGCAGCAGAGCAGCAGAGCGCCGCTTTGTATACAGAGCAGCAGAGCGCCGCTGTGTATGCAGAGTAGCAGAGCGCCGCTGTGTATGCAGAGCAGCAGAGCAGCAGAGCGCCGCTGTGTATACAGAGCAGCAGAGCGCCGCTGTGTATACAGAGCAGCAGAGCGCCGCTGTGCATGCAGAGCAGGAGAGCGCCGCTGTGTATGCAGAGCAGCAGAGCAGCAGAGCGCCGCTGTGCATGCAGAGCAGGAGAGCGCCGCTGTGTATGCAGAGCAGCTGAGCAGCAGAGCGCCGCAGTATATGTAGAGCAGCAGAGCAGCTGAGCGCCGCTGTGTATGCAGAGCAGCTGTGCAGCAGAGCGCTGCTGTATATGCAGAGCAGCAGAGCAGCAGAGCGCCGCTGTGTATGCAGAGCAGCTGAGCGCCGCTGTGTATGCAGAGCAGCTGAGCAGCAGAGCGCCGCTGTGTATGCAGAGCAGCAGAGCAGCAGAGCAACAGAGCGCCGTTGTGTATGCAGAGTAGCAGAGCAGCAGAGTGCTGCTGTGTATGCAGTGCAGCAGAGCGCCGCTGTGTATGCAGAGCAGCAGAGCGCCGCTGTGTATGCAGAGCAGCTGAGCAGCAGAGCGCTGCTGTGTATGCAGAGCAGTAGAGCAGCAGAGCGCCGCTGTGTATGTAGAGCAGCAGAGCAGCAGAGCGCCGCTGTGTATGCAGAGCAGCTGAGCGCCGCTGTGTATGCAGAGCAGCAGAGCGCCGATGTGTATGTAGAGCAGCAGAGCGCCGCTGTGTATGCAGAGCAGCTGAGCGCCGTTGTGTATGCAGAGCAGCTTAGCGCCGCTGTGTATGCAGAGCAGCAGAGCGCCGCTGTGTATGCAGAGCAGCTGAGCGCCGCTGTATATGCAGAGCAGCAGAGCGCCGCTGTGTATGCAGAGCAGCAGAGCAGCAGAGCGCCGCTGTGTATGCAGAGCAGCTGAGCGCCGCTGTGTATGCAGAGAAGCAGAGCGCCGATGTGTATGCAGAGCAGCAGAGCAGCAGAGCGCCGCTGTGTATGCAGAGCAGCAGAGCGCCGCTGTGTATGCAGAGCAGCTGAGCGCCGCTTTGTATGCAGAGCAGCAGAGCGCCGATGTGTATGCAGAGCAGCAGAGCAGCAGAGCAGCAGAGCAGCAGAGCAGCAGAGCGCCGCTGTGTATGCAGAGCAGCAGAGCGCCACTGTGTATGCAGAGCAGCTGAGCGCCGCTGTGTATGCAGAGCAGCAGAGCGCCGCTGTGTATGTAGAGCAGCAGAGCAGCAGAGCGCCGCTGTGTATGCAGAGCAGCAGAGCAGCAGAGCGCCGCTGTGTATGCAGAGCAGCTGAGTGCCGCTGTGTATGCAGAGCAGCAGAGCAGCAGAGCAACAGAGCGCCGCTGTGTATGCAGAGCAGCAGAGCGCCACTGTGTATGCAGAGCAGCAGAGCAGCAGAGCGCCGCTGTGTATGTAGAGCAGCAGAGCAGCAGAGCGCCGCTGTGTATGCAGAGCAGCTGAGCAGCAGAGCGCCGCTGTGTATGCAGAGCAGCAGAGCAGCAGAGCGCCGCTGTGTATGCTGAGCAGCAGAGCGCCGCTGTGTATGCAGAGCAGCAGAGCAGCAGAGCGCCGCTGTGTATGTAGAGCAGCAGAGCGCCGCTGTGTATGCTGAGCAGCAGAGCAGCAGAGCGCCGCTGTGTATGCAGAGCAGCAGAGCAGCAGAGCGCCGCTGTGTATGTAGAGCAGCAGAGCGCCGCTGTGTATGCAGAGCAGCTGAGCGCCGCTGTGTATGCAGAGCAGCTGAGCGAGCGCCGCTGTGTATGCAGAGCAGCAGAGCGCCGCTGTGTATACAGAGCAGCTGAGCGCCGCTGTGTATACAGAGCAGCAGAGCGGCGCTGTGTATGCAGAGCAGCAGAGCGCCGCTGTGTATGCAGAGCAGCTGAGCGCCGCTGTGTATACAGAGCAGCAGAACGCCGCTGTGTATGCAGAGCAGCTGAGCAGCAGAGCGCCGCTGTGTATGCAGAGCAGCAGAGCAGCAGAGCGCCGCTGTGTATGCAGAGCAGCAGAGCAGCAGAGCGCCGCTGTGTATGCTGAGCAGCTGAGCAGCAGAGCGCCGCTGTGTATGCAGAGCAGCAGAGCAGCAGAGCGCCGCTGTGTATGCAGAGCAGCAGAGCAGCTGAGCGCCGCTGTGTATGCAGAGCAGCTGAGCAGCAGAGCGCCGCTGTGTATGCAGAGCAGCAGAGCGCCGCTGTGTATGCAGAGCAGCAGAGCAGCAGAGCGCCGCTGTGTATGCAGAGCAGCAGAGCAGCTGAGCGCCGCTGTGTATGCAGAGCAGCTGAGCAGCAGAGCGCCGCTGTGTATGCAGAGCAGCAGAGCAGCAAAGCGCCGCTGTGTATGCAGAGCAGCTGAGCGCCGCTGTGTATGCAGAGCAGCTGAGCGCCGCTGTGTATACAGAGCAGCTGAGCGCCGCTGTGTATACAGAGCAGCAGAGCGCCGCTGTGTATGCAGAGCAGCTGAGCGCCGCTGTGTGTACAGAGCAGCAGAGCGCCGCTGTGTATGCAGAGCAGCAGAGCGCCCGCCGTCTTTCGGCAGAAAACACATTCATTTCACCGATAAAACAGCTCACAGGTCTCAGCAACCATCTCATAAACACCACACAAATAATATATGTATAACACATACGCCACAAAATTTCAGATTGACCTGAGATTTATTCACCTAAGAATAAAACATAACAATGCACCAATTACACAAAACGAAACGGGATAAAGTGATTGATTTCGCGATATTTTATTGTATTTCAAAATCCTACGATTCCGCGTCGCTATGAAAATATCATCATCAGTCTGAACAGAGCTTTCAGAAACCACCGGAATGTGGAAGATCATAACAGGCCCCTGGCTGTCACAGAGCAGCTATCAGTGACAGAGCAACAGAGCAGCTCTGTCTGCAGCGGCCAGTACACAATACGCCTGATCACGCTGCTGCTCTGTCTGCAGTGGCCAGTACACAATACGCCTGATCACGCTGCTGCTCTGTCTGCAGCGGCCAGTACACAATACGCCTGATCACGCTGCTGCTCTGTCTGCAGCGGCCAGTACACAATACGCCTGATCACGCTGCTGCTCTGTCTGCAGCGGCCAGTACACAATACGCCTGATCACGCTGCTGCTCTGTCTGCAGCGGCCAGTACACAATACGCCTGATCACGCTGCTGCTCTGTCTGCAGCGGCCAGTACACAATACGCCTGATCACGCTGCTGCTCTGTCTGCAGCGGCCAGTTCACAATACGCCTGATCACGCTGCTGCTCTGTCTGCAGCGGCCAGTACACAATACGCCTGATCACGCTGCTGCTCTGTCTGCAGCGGCCAGTACACGATACGCCTGATCACGCTGCTGCTCTGTCTGCAGCGGCCAGTACACAATACGCCTGATCACGCTGCTGCTTCTGTCTGCAGCGGCCAGTACACAATACGCCTGATCACGCTGCTGCTGTCTGCAGTGGCCAGTACAAAATACGCCTGATCACGCTGCTGCTCTGTCTGCAGTGGCCAGTACACAATACGCCTGATCACGCTGCTGCTCTGTCTGCAGTGGCCAGTACACAATACGCCTGATCACGCTGCTGCTCTGTCTGCAGCGGCCAGTACACAATACGCCTGATCACGCTGCTGCTCTGTCTGCAGCGGCCAGTACGCAATACGCCTGATCACGCTGCTGCTCTGTCTGCAGCGGCCAGTACACAATACGCCTGATCACGCTGCTGCTCTGTCTGCAGCGGCCAGTACACAATACGCCTGAGCACGCTGCTGCTCTGTCTGCAGCGGCCGGTACGCAATACGCCTGATCACGCTGCTGCTCTTTCTGCAGCGGCCAGTACACAATACGCCTGATCACGCTGCTGCTCTGTCTGCAGCGGCCAGTACACAATACGCCTGATCACGCTGCTGCTCTGTCTGCAGCGGCCAGTACACAATACGCCTGATCACGCTGCTGCTCTGTCTGCAGCGGCCAGTACACAATACGCCTGATCACGCTGCTGCTCTGTCTGCAGCGGCCAGTACACAATACGCCTGATCACGCTGCTGCTCTGTCTGCAGTGGCCAGTACAAAATACGCCTGATCACGCTGCTGCTCTGTCTGCAGTGGCCAGTACACAATACGCCTGATCACGCTGCTGCTCTGTCTGCAGTGGCCAGCACAAAATACGCCTGATCACGCTGCTGCTCTGTCTGCAGCGGCCAGTACACAATAAGCCTGAGCACGCTGCTGCTCTGTCTGCAGCGGCCAGTACACAATACGCCTGATCACGCTGCTGCTCTGTCTGCAGCGGCCAGTACACAATAAGCCTGATCACGCTGCTGCTCTGTCGGCAGCGGCCAGTACACAATAAGCCTGATCACGCTGCTGCTCTGTCTGCAGTGGCCAGTACAAAATACGCCTGATCACGCTGCTGCTCTGTCTGCAGTGGCCAGTACAAAATACGCCTGATCACGCTGCTGCTCTGTCTGCAGCGGCCAGTACACAATAAGCCTGATCACGCTGCTGCTCTGTCTGCAGCGGCCAGTACACAATACGCCTGATCACGCTGCTGCTGTCTGCAGTGGCCAGTACACAATACGCCTGATCACGCTGCTGCTCTGTCTGCAGTGGCCAGTACACAATACGCCTGATCACGCTGCTGCTCTGTCTGCAGCGGCCAGTACACAATACGCCTGATCACGCTGCTGCTCTGTCTGCAGCGGCCAGTACGCAATACGCCTGATCACGCTGCTGCTCTGTCTGCAGCGGCCAGTACACAATACGCCTGATCACGCTGCTGCTCTGTCTGCAGCGGCCAGTACACAATACGCCTGAGCACGCTGCTGCTCTGTCTGCAGCGGCCAGTACATAATACGCCTGATCACGCTGCTGCTCTGTCTGCAGCGGCCGGTACGCAATACGCCTGATCACGCTGCTGCTCTGTCTGCAGCGGCCAGTACACAATACGCCTGATCACGCTGCTGCTCTGTCTGCAGCGGCCAGTACACAATACGCCTGATCACGCTGCTGCTCTGTCTGCAGCGGCCAGTACACAATACGCCTGATCACGCTGCTGCTCTGTCTGCAGCGGCCAGTACACAATAAGCCTGATCACGCTGCTGCTCTGTCTGCAGTGGCCAGTACAAAATACGCCTGATCACGCTGCTGCTCTGTCTGCAGCGGCCAGTACACAATACGCCTGATCACGCTGCTGCTCTGTCTGCAGTGGCCAGTACACAATACGCCTGATCACGCTGCTGCTCTGTCTGCAGCGGCCAGTACACAATACGCCTGATCACGCTGCTGCTCTGTCTGCAGCGGCCAGTACACAATACGCCTGATCATGCTGCTGCTCTGTCTGCAGCGGCCAGTACACAATACGCCTGATCACGCTGCTGCTCTGTCTGCAGCGGCCAGTACACAATACGCCTGATCACGCTGCTGCTCTGTCTGCAGCGGCCAGTACACAATACGCCTGATCACGCTGCTGCTCTGTCTGCAGCGGCCAGTACACAATACGCCTGATCACGCTGCTGCTCTGTCTGCAGTGGCCAGTACACAATACGCCTGATCACGCTGCTGCTCTGTCTGCAGCGGCCAGTACACAATACGCCTGATCACGCTGCTGCTCTGTCTGCAGCGGCCAGTACACAATACGCCTGATCACGCTGCTGCTCTGTCTGCAGCGGCCAGTACACAATAAGCCTGAGCACGCTGCTGCTCTGTCTGCAGCGGCCAGTACACAATACGCCTGATCACGCTGCTGCTCTGTCTGCAGTGGCCAGCACAAATTACGCCTGATCACGCTGCTGCTCTGTCTGCAGTGGCCAGTACACAATACGCCTGATCACGCTGCTGCTCTGTCTGCAGCGGCCAGTACACAATAAGCCTGATCACGCTGCTGCTCTGTCTGCAGCGGCCAGTACACAATACGCCTGATCACGCTGCTGCTCTGTCTGCAGCGGCCAGTACACAATACGCCTGATCACGCTGCTGCTCTGTCTGCAGCGGCCAGTACACAATACGCCTGATCACGCTGCTGCTCTGTCTGCAGTGGCCAGTACAAAATACGCCTGATCACGCTGCTGCTCTGTCTGCAGCGGCCAGTACACAATAAGCCTGAGCACGCTGCTGCTCTGTCTGCAGCGGCCAGTACACAATACGCCTGATCACGCTGCTGCTCTGTCTGCAGCGGCCAGTACACAATAAGCCTGATCACGCTGCTGCTCTGTCTGCAGCGGCCAGTACACAATAAGCCTGATCACGCTGCTGCTCTGTCTGCAGTGGCCAGTACAAAATACGCCTGATTACGCTGCTGCTCTGTCTGCAGTGGCCAGTACAAAATACGCCTGATCACGCTGCTGCTCTGTCTGCAGCGGCCAGTACACAATAAGCCTGATCACGCTGCTGCTCTGTCTGCAGCGGCCAGTACACAATACGCCTGATCACGCTGCTGCTCTGTCTGCAGCGGCCAGTACACAATAAGCCTGATCACGCTGCTGCTCTGTCTGCAGTGGCCAGTACACAATACGCCTGATCACGCTGCTGCTCTGTCTGCAGTGGCCAGTACAAAATACGCCTGATCACGCTGCTGCTCTGTCTGCAGCGGCCAGTACACAATACGCCTGATCACGCTGCTGCTCTGTCTGCAGCGGCCAGTACACAATACGCCTGATCACGCTGCTGCTCTGTCTGCAGTGGCCAGTACAAAATACGCCTGATCACGCTGCTGCTCTGTCTGCAGCGGCCAGTACACAATACGCCTGATCACGCTGCTGCTCTGTCTGCAGCGGCCAGTACACAATACGCCTGATCACGCTGCTGCTCTGTCTGCAGCGGCCAGTACACAATACGCCTGATCACGCTGCTGCTCTGTCTGCAGCGGCCAGTACAAAATACGCCTGATCACGCTGCTGCTCTGTCTGCAGTGGCCAGTACACAATACGCCTGATCACGCTGCTGCTCTGTCTGCAGCGGCCAGTACACAATACGCCTGATCACGCTGCTGCTCTGTCTGCAGCGGCCAGTACAAAATACGCCTGATCACGCTGCTGCTCTGTCTGCAGTGGCCAGTACACAATACGCCTGATCACGCTGCTGCTCTGTCTGCAGTGGCCAGTACACAATACGCCTGATCACGCTGCTGCTCTGTCTGCAGCGGCCAGTACACAATACGCCTGATCACGCTGCTTCTCTGTCTGCAGCGGCCAGTACACAATACGCCTGATCACGCTGCTGCTCTGTCTGCAGTGGCCAGTACACAATACGCCTGATCACGCTGCTGCTCTGTCTGCAGCGGCCAGTACACAATACGCCTGATCACGCTGCTGCTCTGTCTGCAGCGGCCAGTACACAATACGCCTGATCACGCTGCTGCTCTGTCTGCAGCGGCCAGTACAAAATACGCCTGATCACGCTGCTGCTCTGTCTGCAGCGGCCAGTACACAATACGCCTGATCACGCTGCTGCTCTGTCTGCAGTGGCCAGTACACAATACGCCTGATCACGCTGCTGCTCTGTCTGCAGCGGCCAGTACACAATACGCCTGATCACGCTGCTGCTCTGTCTGCAGCGGCCAGTACACAATACGCCTGATCACGCTGCTGCTCTGTCTGCAGCGGCCAGTACACAATACGCCTGATCACGCTGCTGCTCTGTCTGCAGCGGCCAGTACACAATACGCCTGATCACGCTGCTGCTCTGTCTGCAGCGGCCAGTACACAATACGCCTGATCACGCTGCTGCTCTGTCTGCAGCGGCCAGTACACAATACGCCTGATCACGCTGCTGCTCTGTCTGCAGCGGCCGGTACGCAATACGCCTGATCACGCTGCTGCTCTGTCTGCAGCGGCCAGTACACAATACGCCTGATCACGCTGCTGCTCTGTCTGCAGCGGCCAGTACACAATACGCCTGATCACGCTGCTGCTCTGTCGGCAGCGGCCAGTACGCAATACGCCTGATCACGCTGCTGCTCTGTCTGCAGCGGCCAGTACACAATACGCCTGATCACGCTGCTGCTCTGTCTGCAGCGGCCAGTACACAATACGCCTGATCACGCTGCTGCTCTGTCTGCAGCGGCCAGTACACAATACGCCTGATCACGCTGCTGCTCTGTCTGCAGCGGCCAGTACACAATACGCCTGATCACGCTGCTGCTCTGTCTGCAGCGGCCAGTACACAATACGCCTGATCACGCTGCTGCTCTGTCTGCAGCGGCCAGTACACAATACGCCTGATCACGCTGCTGCTCTGTCTGCAGCGGCCAGTACACAATACGCCTGGTCACGCTGCTGCTCTGTCTGCAGTGGCCAGTACACAATACGCCTGATCACGCTGCTGCTCTGTCTGCAGTGGCCAGTACAAAATACGCCTGGTCACGCTGCAGATATGTGGACTCTCGGCGTCCTGCAGACCCGGCGATATTCAAATCCGTGAGCTCCGAGTCTCATCTGGCATACAACATGAGCCGCCTAGTCTTGTCCCTCGTGATTCCAGAACCGGATCAAACTCGGCCTCCGAGTGACGCCAACACCATTATCAGACTGACAGTCAGACTGACAGACATATCATGGCAAAAAGTAGCTCCAGTTCATATGTTGCTTCGTTCATGTCCAATATTTCGGCTTGCACAATACAGAAGCGTGCATCTGTATGCAGTATGTATGTGTGTGTCGTGCATGAGTGCTGTCATATATACTATACAGTTGTGCGCCTGAATGCTAAAATTATATATATTCACAAACAGCCATTTGCCAAAGCAACGGCACCTTTAAGGGCAGTGGCGAATCCAGGGGGGTCACGGGTCATGCCCCCCCCCCCCCTTGGGGCCTAAGGGCACCACCGGCATATCAGGGGCACCATCAGCCTATCAGGGGCACCAGCGCAATGACAGTTTGTTTTAACAACAACGTTTATTTTCGTGATGGCGATAGTAAACAAAATAATATATAAAAAAGGGGCTATCTTGGTATATAGTTGATGTACCTACCAGGGGCACCACCGCACCGGGGCACCAGGGGCACCAGGGGCACCATCGCGCCAGTGCACCAGCGGCACCACCGCGCTGGTGTACCAGGGGCACCACCGTGCCGGTAGGCGGCACTGTGGGGCGAGGGGAGGCACCGGGTCGCATATTTTCAAATTGTATACAGCTGGCGGGCGTGTTTGAAAATAGTTTAAATCTTAGGGTGACATAAGTCAGTCAAAAATATAGATATTGCTTTGATTTTTTTAGACATCGTCCATACTTGGTTCTCAAATATATATTCCGGTTTTTGAATATGTTTGAAAAGTTTCATTTTGGGAAATTGTTCCCAAACATTATTTTGGGGGGAACAATTTCCCCAAATGAAACTTTTTAAACTTATTCAAAAAGCGGAAGATATATTGGAGAACCAAGTATGGACGATGCCCCCCAAAAAAGAAGCAATATCCATATTTTTGACTGACTTATGTCTCCCTAAGTGGTTGCTATTTCCAAACACGCTCGTCAGCTGTATACACTTGGGGAAATATGCCATCGGGGGCACCGTGCCTCCTTGAATCCGGGAGGGGAAACAATGGCCTGGTGCCCCCATGAAATCACAAGCATTGGTAGCTGGATTTTTCTTTCGCGAAATGATGCTAAATTATCATTACTAAATTATGCAAACAAAAATGCCCCTTCATGCCCGTCCCTTGGGCTATGAAGGGGCACCAACGTGCCTCTATACCAGAGGCAACAACGTATCGGACTCTAGGGGCCCTCAGGGCCCCTCGGGAGTCGGGATCCGCTTCCATAGGTGGTGGAACAGGGAGGGGGAGCACCGGGCCCCCTTGAATCCAGCAGGAGGGGAGGGGGCACCAATGCCCTGGTGCCCCCATCGAATTGCTGAAAACCCACCTATTGTATGCGAAATAGTGCAAAATTAAGAGACAAAAAACGCATATTACGCATATTACATACGTGCGTCCCGATAAATCCTCGATGTCACGATGTTTGTTGACTTGACTATCGTTTTGTTTGCGAACAAACCCAATAGTGCCCGCCGTTTAGGCTGTTTCATAATGTGGTTCATGGCTGCAAATCCATGAAACGTATTTTAAACTGGCATCTGCAACCAAGCTGTTAGAATTTTGTGGGGAAAAAGCAGAAAAATATCACATGTTTGTGCCACCGCGGCGAGATTCCTTCTATATTTGCGGTTGAAAAATAGAATTGAGTGGCTGCATTGGTGCCCTAGGGCTGATACATATAGAACCTTTCTATTTTTAGGGCCTAGTTATCCGACCTAAAAATAAAGCAAAAAAATCCGCGTCTCTGCGCGGAGCAAATCAATCAGTGTTTTATATTCCAGTACAAAAGGGTCGAATATAGACGGTACACACTGGCGACCGCAGGGTGGGGGAGGAAAGGGGCAGGGGACCATGGCTCCACCTTTGGCCTTAAATGGGGGGGGGGGGCAGCATGTCTTTTGACCCCACCTTTTGCCCCAGACATTTCCTCGTTTTGACCCTTCATCCTGGTTCCACTAGGCAATAGCAAAAAATAGTTATCCAGCTCGCTCAAAACCTCAAATTTTGGCGACGCTTCGCGGCGCACATTTTGTGTGAATACCATTGGTAGGTAGTTAAAGGAAATAGTTCACCTGGGAATTGTTTTTTCAAACACGATTTGATTATATTTAGAAATACAATTTATTTTTATATTGTCAAAAATGGTCATACATCGCACCGATTCAGAACAGAAGGTTGTAAATTATCAATTTTATCAAAACTATATACATACTCTCTGGACTCTGAGTCAGGGCCCTCACGTCACGCGAATGAGGAAAAAATGGCTCAGCCAATCAGATTCTAAAGTAGTCGCATAAGGATAGACTAGCATTAGAGAAGTGCCAACCGGCGGCCGGCGGTTCGCTTGCTAGCACAGTATGCAAGCTGATTGGCTGATTGTATAGCCTCTGCGCAGGCAATCGTAAGCACCGCATTCTTTCGTAAGCAGCGCATTCCGTCGCCAAAAAAATCAAATATATCGGCTGGATAGTCTTTTCAGTCAAGAAAACTTGTAGATAGGGGTTTCTCAACACGGACTACAAAACTGCTATCTCAGTTCAAAACCCCATGTTGAAGGTAAACTATTTCCTTTAAGTTTAAGCGCAGCTTTTGTGACAAATTGTATTCAAGTGTAATACAAATGCTGCTTATTTTTTAGTTCAAGAATATTTGTGAAGTCCGCGCGAGACACAAAGCAATATGATGCACTGCTATTGCATGCATAAGATTTACTACTCGTAAAAAACGGCTACCCCCCCCCCCCCCCCGCCCTCCCCTGGTCACAAATCTCAACTATCTTCTTGGTCAAGTCCCCCCCCCCCCTGTTCATCAGCCGTCTGAGGCCGCCCTTGACTGTACGAATGATATATTTTGGCACCATTCGCAGCTATTTCAGTTTTTGTATTGACAACACGATGGCTATAGGTTTTTGCAATATCAGTCGTACCCTTTGTATCTCAGTACAAAGGGTACGAATGATATTGCAAAAACATATAGCCATCGTGTTGTCAATACACAAACTGAAATAGGGGCACCCTCAAAATATAGTGGACCAAATCCGTTGAGTTTTCAGATTTGGGTATAGGAGGGGCACCACTGCAATTGATACCCCCCCCCCCCCCCCCACACCTTTAATATTTTCTGGATCCGCTCCTGTTTAAGGGTGAGTAACAATGGCCAATGCTAACTTGAAATACTCGCATCACATTGATCATTACGACAGAACTTTCCCTCTGCAACAGCTCACTACATCGTGGAGCGGTACCCGTTTTGTGAATATTTGCCTGTGTTTCATTGGTGATATTCGCTGCTATTCGCTGGCGAACGGAATGCCAGTCTCGTCCCGTTGGCTTGAACAGGCCGGCAGCTCAGGCGCGGTCTGCATGCTAATGGACTGGTCAGCACCGTCAGCAGCGTCAGCAGCGGCAGCAGCCGTAGCGGCAGCAGCGGCAGCGGCGGCAGCGGCGGCAGCGGCGGCAGCGGCGGCAGCGCGCAGCGGCGCAGGCAGCGGCGGCAGCGGCGCGCAGCGGCGGCAGCGGCCGGCAGCGGCAGGCAGCCGGCGGCAGCGGCGGCAGCGGCGAGCACGCGTCAGCGCGTCAGCACCGTAGCACGTCAGCAGCGTCCAGCAGGCGTCAGCAGCGTCAGCAGCGTCAGCAGCGTCAGCAGCGTCAGCCGTCAGCCGTCAGCAGCGTCAGCAGCGTCAGCAGCGTCAGCAGCGTCAGTGCAGCGGAGCAGCTGTTAGTGCAGCGGAGCAGCTGTCAGTGTAGCGGAGCAGCTGTCAGTGCAGCGGAGCAGCTGTCAGTGCAGCGGAGCAGCTGTCAGTGCAGCGGAGCAGCTGTCAGTGCAGCGGAGCAGCTGTCAGTGCAGCGGAGCAGCTGTCAGTGCAGCGGAGCAGCTGTCAGTGCAGCGGAGCAGCTGTCAGTGCAGCGGAGCAGCTGTCAGTGCAGCGGAGCAGCTGTCAGTGCAGCGGAGCAGCTGTCAGTGCAGCGGAGCAGCTGTCTGTGCAGCGGAGCAGCTGTCTGTGCAGCGGAGCAGCTGTCTGTGCAGCGGAGCAGCTGTCTGTGCAGCGGAGCAGCTGTCTGTGCAGCGGAGCAGCTGTCTGTGCAGCGGAGCAGCTGCCAGTGCAGCGGAGCAGCTGCCAGTGCAGCGGAGCAGCTGTCAGTGCAGCGGAGCAGCTGTCAGTGCAGCGGAGCAGCTGTCAGTGCAGCGGAGCAGCTGTCAGTGCAGCGGAGCAGCTGTCAGTGCAGCGGAGCAGCTGTCAGTGCAGCGGAGCAGCTGTCAGTGCAGCGGAGCAGCTGTCAGTGCAGCGGAGCAGCTGTCAGTGCAGCGGAGCAGCTGTCAGTGCAGCGGAGCAGCTGTCTGTGCAGCGGAGCAGCTGTCTGTGCAGCGGAGCAGCTGTCAGGGGAGCGGAGCAGCTGTCAGTGCAGCGGAGCAGACCACGCACTGCCGACATTCTGTAATCAGGTCACCCACCAGCCACTGTCCGTCTCAGCGATGTTTTTTCTCAGCCTGCCTTGTCATCTGCCTTCCTGGCCAGAAACTAACTTTAATTCGCATCTCAAACCGACAAAACGAGAAGGATTCAGGGAAGAACTTTGCAGTTAATGCTACGAGATTCTGGGAAAAATTCAACATGATTTGTATCAATTTCATATTAGCAGTTTTCACGAAGGATTATTGCGCTGAAAAGAAAAGAAAAGTTTCTGAAAACTTTTGGTATAGAAGTCTTAGTTCGACGATCCATTCCGTAACTACACAACTTCTACATGCAATGTTTGGCTTGAAATGTCCCTCAGAATTTTGAAATGTGTTGGTAAGAATATAATATGTTGAAAAATTTCGGTTTGGTGGTAATTAGCAAGATAAACATTGATAGGTCAGTTAATTGTGATCTCCACCGACTGAAACTTGTCAAAACTTCAGAACGGTTCAGAAATATTATGTGGCGTGTGATGCTATTGGCCGCAATGGACTCGCCCAATCCGGCTAATCCGGCCCAATCCGGCGGCCGGCCTGTGCGGCTTGGCTTTGTCTATGTGCGTGCGACACGCGGGTCGTAAGCGGCGGCGAATCGATGCTGGCACATCACTGCGCATGCGCAGACAGACCTGTGATCCATGACGCTGCCAGATTTAGTAACTAGTATGACGGTATGCTAAACTGAACGAATGGACTATATGTTCTTCAAAAACGGCCAATTTTGTATCATAAACTTGTTATGAGCTCAATACATGTTTCCATAACTATTGAATAGTGATAATATGGCCTAAATCAGTTATTTATTTCTTGGAATGTATAATATACTAGGACTTCTATACCAAAACTTCTCAGAGACTTTTCTTTTCAGCGCAATAATCCTTCGTGAAAATGGCTATTGTGTAATATGTTGTTAAAAACGGGTTAAAATATTCAATAGAAAAAAATACAAATGTAAAATGAATGAATTGGAAACGGCTTACGATATTAACAAAAGCCAATAAGATACAAACCGATTTTGAATTGCAATAAGTTGCATACCAGTGACGCAGCTTGTAGTGAAATTACACAAACATGGATGTTAACATTCACTAAGCGATTTAAATGTTTTTGCAACTACAAAAACATGGCGCACAAATGTAGGAATTATGTATGCTATCAAACACAAAAATATGGTCCCAGCATCCAAAGTCTGTGAGAATATTATGTGTTCTTCACTGTGTGGAAGATTTGTCACATCATGTCTGAGTTGGTGGAAGTGTATAAAGTGAATATAAATATTCAGCGTAGTGCATCATCAACGTTCAACGTCTGAATATACGGTGAAGTAAGGATGTTCGAGAGAAGAAAAAAAAACGGGAAAATTGATGCAAGAATGAACCAGGGGTGCGATACAATGAACCAGGGGTGCGATACTATGCTTGCTTGCTTGTGCGGCTCAGAAGCTGGACTTACCATGCGTTGTCGCTGAGGAGTCTGTTGTGGTCG